>RJWJ010006622.1:0-61490 GCA_004363605.1 Indri indri | reverse complement strand
TATTCATCCATCTATGTATATTTATTTATGTTGTTTCTATATCTGGGATACCATAAATAATGCTGCAATAAACATGGGAGTTCAAATATCCCTTAGAGATCCTGATTTTAATTCTTTTGGATGTATACCTGGAAGGGAGAATGTTAGATCATATTACAGTTCTATTTTTAATTTTTTGAGGAAATTCCATGCCATTTTTCATAGTGACTGCACCACTTTACAATTCCACCAACGTTGTACAACATTTTCTCCATACCCTTGCCAATTTTTGTCAACGTTTTTCTTTCTTTTCTTTTTTCATAATAGCAATTCTGAAAAGTTTGAGATGACATCTCATTGTAGTTTTGATTTACATTTCCCTGATCATTAGTGATACTGAGCACCTTTTTATATCTGTTGGCCATTTGTGTGTCTTCTTTGGAGAAATGTCTATTCAGTTCCTTCACCCATTTTTAAATCAGGTTATTTGATTTTTTGCCATTGGATTGAATGTGTTCTTATATACTTTTAATGTTAACACTTTATAGATATATGATATTCAAATATTTTTTCCCATTTTATAGGTTGTATTTTCAATTTGTTGATTACTTGTGCTGTGCAGAAGTTTTTAGTTTTATATAACCTCACGCATCTAATTTTGCCTCTGTTGCCTTTATTTTGGGGGGTCATACTCAAGAAATCATTGTAAAGCACAGTGTCAAGAAGGATTTTTTCTTATATTTTCTTCTAAGAGTTTTATGATTTCAGGATTTACATCTAAGTCTTTAACCCATTTTGAATTGACTTTTGTGAATAGTATAAGATAAAGATCCAATTTTATTCTTTTGAATGCAGATATCCAGTTTTCCCAATACTATTTGTTGAGAAAACTAGCCTTTCTTTATAGTGCATTATTGGCATCTTGTTGAAGATCAATTTACCTTTCCTGGGTTTATTTCTGAGCTCTCTTTTCTGTTCCATTGGTCTGTGTGTCTTTATGCCATTACCATACTGTTTTGATTACTATAGCTTTGTAATATATTTTGAAATCAGGAAGTGTGATACCTCCAGCTTTGTCCTCTTGTTCAAAATTGTTTTGGCTATTCAGAGTATTTTACGGCCCAAAATGAATTTTTAGGATTGTTTTTCCTATTTGTACAAAAAATGCCCTTGGGATTTTGACATGAATTATATTAGTCTGTAGATCATTTTTAGAAGTATAAAAATTTTAACAATATTAATTATTCTAATCCATGAATACAGGATGCCTTTTTATTTTATTGGTATCTGCTTGAATTTCTTTCATTGGTGTTTTATAGTTTTCAGTATACAAGTCTCTTACCTCCTTGGTTATGTTTATTCCTATGTATTTTATTATTTTTGATGTTATAAATATGATCATTTTATTAAATTCTTTTTCTGAAAGTTTGTTATTAGAGTATAGAAACCCAACTGATATTTGTATTTTGAGTTTATGTCCTACAACTTTACTGAATTCCTTTTTAGTTCTAACAGTTTTCTTGGGGAGTCTTTAGAATTTTCTATATATCAGATTATGTCATCTGGAAACAGATATTTTCCTTCTTCCCTTTCAATTTGAATGCTGTTTATTTATTTATTTGCCTCACTTTTGTGTCTGGAATTTCCAGCAGTATGTTGAATAGATGTAGCAAGAGTGGTCATCCTTGCCTTTTTCCCAATCTTAGAAAAAAAGCTTTTATTTTGTTTCCATTGAGTATGGTTTTAGCTTGAGTTTTTCATGCATGGCCTTTATTGTGTTGAGGTAAATTCCTTTTATACCTAATTTGTTGAGAGATTTTTATCATTAAACAGTATTGAATATTAACAAATGCTTTTTCTGCATCTATTGGGACGATCATATGATTTTTATCCTTCATTCTACATGTATTAATATTATACTGTTACTCACACTTCATTTCATTTATATTCTTCTTCTCTCTCCTCAGTTTTATTTAATCCTTAAAATAAAGTATATGTATTTTTATCATGTTTGGTAATATTTACATAATTAGATGTTTCATGTAAAAAAATTTTAAACCCTTATTAACAAAAACGAGTTCTCCTTTAGTCACAGTCATAAAAGAAATCAGAAGAATACCATGCTGTCATAAAAAGAATGCAATAGCTCTTTATCATATAAAAAAGAAAGTCTAAAAGTAACTTCATTTTCTTTCTAGTCATTTTTTTATTCTTGTTCTAGTTTGGAGTTTGTCCATAAAATAAGAAAAACTGGATATTTTACCAAAGGGTATAATATCTTCCTAGAGGAAAATAGGAGACTGGTAGGAGGACATGCCAATCAAAAGCCAGTATCATACTTAATGGAGAAAACTTAGAAACATTCCCACAACACAACAAGCATATTCAATGCTATTCTTTAATGGTATTTATTTGATATCATTAAAGGAATTTAGAAAAGACACATAAAAGACATAAAAATTGAAAGGAGGAAATAAAATTGTCATTATTTTTATATGACATGATTATATTAGGAAAACTCAAAGAATCTTAGAACAATGATTATATACATCAAGATCTTGGTAAGTTGACTGGACACAAAATTAATATACTGAAATAAGTAGTCTTTATATTTAAAATCAATATCCAGCTAGAAATATATTGAAAGGAAAAAAACTCTTAAAAATTACAAATTTCAAATACGAAAAAATTATTTCCAAGAAATAAACTGTAAAAATATGCACAATTTACATTTAAAACATATCTAAAATCTTCTAGGACCACAAAAGTAGACTTGGAAGTTGCATCCCTATCTGAAATAGAGTTATTATTACTGTAAAAACATGTCAACTTTTCCTAAGTTCACATGACCCAAATTAAAAGCATATTTTTTCTTATAACTAGACAAGCAAGGTTTTAATATTTACATAAAAAGAAATGTTGAAAGAAATCTCACCAGAAAAGTTTTGGAAACCAAAGAGCATCATGTGAAGAGTGGATTATCAAACATAAAAACATTTTGAATGCTATCTTAATTAAAATTGTATGGTACTGGTACTAGTAAAAAAAAAAAAAGAAATCAAGCAAATACCTAGAAAAAAATAGAAAATACGAAAAAAGATTCAAATTCATATGAAATTTTTTTTGTGAATATGACTTTGTATGACATTGAGGTAAATATGTTTAGTTATACACTGGTAAAGAATTTTGTACCTTGGGTCTCCTCTTCCTATTTCAGGCTGGTCTCCTCTTCCTTCTCTGGTCTGCTCTGGTCTCCTCTCCTCTTCCTCATCCAGTATGGTCTCTTCTTCCTCGTCTGTTCTGGTCTGATCTGCTCTGGTCTGGTCTGGTCTCGTCTCCTCTTCCTCGTCCAGTCTGGTCTCCTCTTCCCTCTTCCTCATCTGGTCTGGTCTCTAAAAATTTTTAAGTGCTGAAAATCACTGTCATTGCAATAAAATAACTGTCTAAGTAAAAAAAAAAAAAGAAAGAAAGAAAGAAAGAAAGAAAGAAAGAAAGAAAGAAAGAAAGAAAGAAAAAGAAAGAAAGAGAAAAAAAGAGAAAACAACAGAAAACAAACAAACAAACAAAAGAAAAGAAAAGAATTTTGTACCTTGGAGGAATAGAAACTCTTTAGACTACTGTAGGGTCAATTTCAGCAATAATTATATAAAATTAGCATGCACGAAACATTTATCCCAGCAATTTCACATTTTGAATATTTACATATATAATCTCATAATGCGTAATGAAAGATGAATGTGAGAATTTTTACTGTAGTAATGCTTATAGTAGCAAAATGCTGGAATCAGAAGAGGTATTTATTAATAAAAGTATACAATATCCATTAAATAAAATGGCATGATATCACCAAATACATTAAAATAACTCTTTATATCTATATAAAGCTATTTCAAATTTATAATAACTGGGGAAAAAACACACAGAATAGAATGTTGCTGATTTCATTTAAAGTAAAAAAACAAAAGCAGATATATGCATAAATGTCTGTATATTCATACATTATCTCGGAAAGAATTGGTGTTTTCACTCTGGAGGGGGTACTATATTGCCGCCAGATGAACGGAAAGAAGATGTAGTCTTTGTTGTAGGTACTTTTGTACTTTATGATTATTTGTCAAGTGAACACATTTCCTACTTAAAAAAGAAAAAGCTAAAAAAAAAAAAAAATCTGTAGCTATGCATAGAACAGGTTAGTATTTATTATTACCAGGATCCAATGCTAGTTTTATTCCTATCTGGATTGGGACAGATCTAAGAGTTTTGAAAACTCTTGGAAAGCTTCTTTTATTTGTTGTAAGCACAAAAATATGTTTTTTAAAAATAAGCACTAACACTCCTATGTAATATGTAACCGAATGAAAAATTGCTTTGATGATGTATTAAGCTATACATCATCAGGGCCAGCTGCCACTCTGATGATGTATTAGTGCAATAAATCTCATGATGTGACACATTGAAAAAGTATTACTCAAAAAAGAATGGTCTCCAAGTTAAAAACTGATTCAACGTAAAATTCAAAGAGAAAACTATAGAGAAACAATTTATCTGTTGCCAAGAAGTGATATGTAAGCAAAGATGTCCTCTCAGGGCACTTCTATTTTCAGCATTAGAACTTCAGCAAGCTCAGGGGAAATCAAAACAATGTGCCCCTTCCTCCAGCATCCAAAATTGATTCTGAAGATAAACGGTTAAGAGCACACCCAAGCCATCATCAGAGGAGAAAAGAAGGTACAATGAGCACCAGACATTTAAGGTACAGAGACAAGGGGAAATGCCTGGGCATTGGAGACATTGCAGAAGAAGGTCTATATGTAATTTAAGGGAGAATTTATTCTGAAGAGCTTCAAAACTGCAATGGAAATGCAGAACTCAAAACTAGAGAATCAAGTGCATGTTACAGGGCAAGTTCAAAACCAGTTTAGGAGTTCTCCCTGGATTAGAAACTGGCATGAATGAGGGAATTTTATAGGCTGGTTCACAATTTTGCCATTTATTAATTGCATGACTTCAGACATTTCAAATAAGATTTTGGCATATAAACCAGAAAAAAGAAATGGTATTTAGATGAAAAATGCTCACTTTCATCCATTATAAGGCACTAAGAAAGTTTCCACAAAAATGTTTCTCTTTGGTTGTTTAGTTTATTTGCTCGATAATCTTTAAGTAAATGCAGAATGTGATCTTTTAGATCACTTGGAAGCAATGGGAGTATCTCTCAAATCATTTATTTACCCAGTAAGTAGGTAGGTATTACTACCTTGTGTGTGTCAGGTACTACGGTCAGCCCCAAGGACACAAAGTGAAAAAAACAGACATGGCAAGTCTTTGCCTTTGCTCATATATTGTTCTCTCCTTTTTCTCCCTTATCTAACATCTTCTTATTTTTTCAATACTTAGCTTATATTCCATGTTTCTCATGTAATCAGCCATGAGCACATCATCCCAAAGTGTGATCTCCCTTTTCTGAATTTCATTGAATTTCAGAATTGGAAATAAAATCCTGGTCTATCTCAACATTTTAATTTTAGGAATGAGAAAATTGTTGCCCAGATAGATCAAGTGATGCGTGCTCAGGGAACATAGTTATCAAAGTGTACATATGTAAGACTTGTAAGAGGTCTTCTAACTTTTATAAGGATGTTTCCACTTTATCACACCAGCGTATTTATACTTCTATGCCACTTATTTGGTACATGACCTACACTGTCTTGTTTTGTTCTTTACTTCCTGTGTGTATAATGTATGCTATCCCTTGCTAAAGAGAATTTTTTGAGACCACATCTAATTTATCTATGTTATTCTCCCTGCTTCCAACATAGGACCTAGCTATCTTTCTGACATCGGAAAGTGACTCTGCAAATGTAATTTATTCAACTCTCTTAAATCACTAAGTTCTGAGAGAAGAGCCATGTCAAATGGTGTTCTCTTGGCCCCAATCATGTCACTATTTTTGAATAAATTGTGAGTCTATTCTAACATCATACTGTAGATGGAAATTCCATCTATACATGGAATTGTGGCAAAAAGCACTTGAAGGAAAGTTAGTGAGTTCCAAGAAAAGAACTAGTAGGTCAACTGTTAAGCTTCCCACTCCTGTTCAGATTGTTACCTTTTGATCCAGAAAAGGAAAAGATCTTGAGTAAAACTTTTTAACAAACATACACAATAAAATGGTCCCTGAAAGCCCTAATGCTGAATCTGAGTGAAATATTTGAGATAAGAAAAAAAAGTAAGCCAGTTGGTTAGACAGCTCAGTGGCAACAGATAGGAAGCTTTTCTTGTAAGGACGATTTCTTTAAGGATTAGAGTGAGGAACTCCTGCAATAAGCTCTGAATAATGAAGTTGAAGATACTTCTACAAATTTCTCAGGATTATTTTAAAGATATAAACTTAATGCAAATATTAATTACTTATACACATAAGAAACACTCTTTACTCCTCCCTGTTTTTCAGATTTCATTTGAAAATCCAATTATACAAAAACACAGTTTTAATTATAATATTGATTTTACTTCTTTTCTAGGAGTGGAACTAATTCAATTAGTTCTAATTATGTGCATAGAGTAGTTGGACTAATCTTTCAGGATGCTGGCCCGCTAATTTCATACCACTTTTCTTCATATCCAAGTCAGAGAGGAAAATTAATCCTCTTAAAGGCCTGAGGTTGTGCAGACCTTTAATAAAGGAAAACAAAAAAAAAAGAGGATAAAATAGTCTGCTAAAAAAATCTGACAATTTGACAGTGGTTTTTCAGATGCAAAATTTTGCAAATCAGATATTATTTGCCTGTGCAATTAGCAACCCCAGCAGGATTTAGAGAACTTGTAAGAAGCAAGAGGAAGACTAATGATACAAGAACAAAGAAGAAATAATGTTAAGTGGAAACAACTACATTATGATTTAAAAAATCAAGGTAAGATCAAATGAAGCTGGTATAATAATTTATGTAAAAATGAGCAGGATCAGGACACTTTGTAGAAATAAGAGATGGTAGGACACTATAGAAGCAAATTGTACCAGATGATTAAACAGGCTGGGAAGACTTGATTGGAGGCTCTTGCAATAGAGGGGAGACATAAGAACTCAGTCTGAGCTCAACTCTGATGAAACAAAGAGCAGGATGAGATATTTTAGACCATCTGTACTTGTTAATTGTCTTTACCCCAATGAAAAGTAAACTTTCTTCTATTAATATCTTCATTATGAAATACTTTTACAACTTGAAGCAAGGTGTGCACTAAAGTTAGGCTGCTGCCTTCTCAAGGAGACTCTTTCTTGGTGATCACATTTCAAAGGAATGGCTCCCAGGTCCTTGAGAAGGACAGTCCTGGATATAAAACTGGACAGAGGCTTTTAAAAAGATTTACATCTCATAGGGGCAGAGAAAGAATTTACAATTACAAGTTTCCTAAAGTTAATACTCTAAGAAAAAGGAGATCAGGGGCCTAGATTCAGAAAGAAGTTTGTCTAACATTTAGTAAAGCTGAGGGGAGCCATTAAGACCAGCTTGATCAGTACTTTGGAAGGTGAGGTGTCGCCATGAATACAATAATTGCACTCCAATTAAAACAACAATTAAAAAATAAATGAACCTGAAAATATCATCAGTGAAGTGCTTACTCGTGTGTACTGTTTGTTTGTTTGCATTTACATCGCATCTATAGCTTTAGAAAACATAGCCACCTCTGGTAGAAGTGGTTCTGTATTGGAAGCCAGGAAATCTGGATACAAGATGCGTCTCTGCCACTTAAAATCTATGAGACTTTGAAAAATTACAGTCACTTTCTTTTTCTGATCTTATTACCTCATCTGTGAAGTGAAAGACTTGGAAACACTTGGCCTTGGTGATAGTCTCAGGCTTTATATTCTACAAGTCTGTATTTGTGGTCTCTACAGAAATATTTGTAATTATGGTCATCTCATTGAACTGTTAGTTTCAACCTAAAATATAATAGTTACCCTCATGTCTTGGGAGAAATTTTAAGCGACTGGATCCTCCTTTACAATCAAATGGCAAGCTAAAATAAGAATTAAGTAAAGTCCTCTTCCTCCAGCACACACTCCCCAACTCCCCAACGAACTGAAGTACAAGCATCAAACAAAATCCCAGGTCCTTTCCCTTCATGCCTCAGTTGACTTCTACGAACCTATTGTCTCTAAAATTCATTACAATTTAATATCTGCCTGACCTTTTCCTCAGAGTTTTGAAATAGCCTCAGGAGTCTTGATGAATCAAAAAGCTTCCTATAGTATATCAATAGCTATTCAAATCACGACCTTGATGCTACAATCTTTTGTGTTGTACATAAACTAAAACATGTATAACTGATGAGATTTAATCCATTCAGAAGAACCTCTACATATCACTCGCGTCTTTAGCAACATCTTTGGTCCTAAAGTCACCATTGTTCCCCACATTTAACGTTAGCATGATCATTATATACCTTTACATCTGACACTACCGATAGCCTAACTATTAGGGCATTCAAATAGGTGAAAGTATTTAGAGGAAGGCTTGCATTACCTTCTAGCATAATCATTCAGAATTAACCTTTCTCTCTATGTTGGTGACAAAGAAACAAGTCATTGTATAAGTGTTAACCCTTTCAGAAATGAAGACAGCTTAATCTAGATAAACAACATGTCTTTAGAAAGTCTGTGAATTTCAATTTTAGAATAAGGGCTTATGTAACGCTGAAGTTTTATCATACGATAGCTTCCTGCACTAAGAACATTAACGTTTATAATTAAAGAAGCAAACACAAACAGCACAGTATTAGGTTTATCAGAAATGCTTATCAGAAAAGCCAATTTATTGCAGAAAACACAATAAAAATAAGTATGTCAATGATGATAATGGGCATTGTTCTCAGCACTTTACCTGTATTAACTCATTTAATCCTCATTTTACATAAGCATAAACAAAGCAAAGCAGGATTAAGTGATTTGCCCAATCACACAACTTTCGAATAGCAAAGGGAATATTCAAAGCTAGAGAGTCCTATACATTTTAAGCCCTTTCACATTACCACACTAGCTTTCAGAAAAGTCTTAACAATTTTTAATTCCAGTAGCAAGGTACTAAATATCTGATTTTACTCTCAATAACAATGGGGTTATTGCAGCGATACCTCATTTTAGTGTGCTTCATTTTATTGCACTTAGCAGATATTGTGTTTTTTTGCAAATTAAAGGTTTGTAGCAACTCTACATCAAGCAAGTCTGTTGGCACTATTTTTCCAACAGCATGTGTTCACTTCGTGTCTCTATCTCATTTTGGCTGTTCTTGCAATATTTCAAATTTTTTCACTCTTATTATATCTGTTACGGTGATCTATGATCAGTAATCTTTGATGTTACTTTTGTAATTGCTTGGGGGTGCCATGAACTGCACCCATAAAAGATGGTAAACTTATTTGATAAATATTAACAGCTATCTTCTGACTACTCCACCAACTGGACATTCTCCCAACTCTCTCCCTCTCCTTGGGCCTCCCTATTCCTTGAGACACAATAATATAGGACTTAGGCCAATTAATAACCCTACAATGTCCTCTAAGTGATCAAGTGAAAGGAAGAGTTGCATGTATCTCATTTTAAATAAAAACCTAGAAAGAGTAAGTTTATCCAGGAAGGCATGTTGGAAACTGAAACAGGCTGAAAGCTAGACCTTTTGTGCCAAATAGTTAACCAAGTTGGAAATGTAAAGAAAAAGCTCTTGAAGGAAATTAAAAGTACTACTCTAGTGATTGCACAAATGATAAGAAAGAAAAACAGCATTATTGTTGATATGGAGACAGTTTTAAGGGTCTGGATAGATCAAACCAGCCACAACATTCCTATAAGCCAAAGTTTAATCCAGGGAAGGCTCTAACTCTTTTCAATGCTAAGAAGGCAGAGAGAGGTGAGGAAGCTGCAAAAGAAAAGTTTGAAGCTAGTAGAGTTTGTTCATGAAATTTAAGGAAAGAAGCTGTTTCCATAACATAATATTGCAAGGTTAAGCAGCAAGTGCTGACGTAGAATCAAGTTAGCCAGAAGATCTAACTAAGATAATTGATAAAGATGGCTACCCCAAACAATACCTTTTTTAATGTAGACAAAGCAAGCAGTCTTATATTGGAAGAAAATGCCATCTAGCATTTTCATAGCTAGGAAGAAGAAGTCAATGCCTGACTTCAAAGCTTTAAAGGACAGCCTGACTCTCTTGTTAGTGATTAATGAAACTGGTGACTTTAAGTTGAAGTCAATCCTCATTTACCATTTTGAAAATCCTAGGACCCTTAGGAATTATGCTAAATCTATTCTACCCCTTCTCCATAAATGGAACGACAAAGCCTGGATTACAGCACATCTGTTTACGGCATGGTTTGCTAACTATTTTAAGCTTGAGACTTACTGCTCAGAAGAAAAAATTCCTTTCAAAATATTACTGCTCATTGATAATATTCCCAAGAGCTCTGATGAAGATGTGCTAGGAAATTAATGTTGTTTTCATGCCTGATAACATAACATTCATTCTGTAGCCCATGGATCAAGGAGTAATTTTGAATTGTATTAAGAGTAATTTTGAGACTTATTATTTAAGAAATACATTTTGTAGACCATAGCGGTGATAGATAGTGATTCCTCTAATGCATCTAGGCAAAAAAATTGAAAACCTTCTGGAAAGGATCCACCAGTCTAGGTGCCATTAAGAATATTTGTCATTCAATGAGAGCAGGTCAAAATATCAGCATTAACAGGAGTTTGGAAGAAGTTGATTACAACCCTCATGGTAACTTTGGGTTCAAAACTTCAGGGAAGGGAGTAACTGCAAATGTAGTAGAAATAGCAAGAGAACTAGAATTAGAAGTAGATCCTGAATGTGTAAATGAATTTCTGCAAACTTACGATAAAACTTTAATGGATGAGGAGTTGTTTCTTATGGATGTGCAAAGAAAGTGGGGTTTTTTTGTTGGAAATAATTTTAATTTTTTAAATTTCTTAATGATATATAACAGGTGTACATATTTATCAGGTATATGTAATATTTTGATACAAGTATACAATATGTGTTGATCAAATCAGGGTAATCGAGATATCCATCACCTAAAACATATAATTTCTTTGTGTTGGGAACACAGCAAATCTTTTCTTCCAGCTATTTTGAAATACACAATAAATTATAGTTGCCCTACTGTGCTAGAACTTATTCCATCTATCTAACTGTATTTTTGTAGCCATTAACCAACCTCTCTTCCTCTCCCTACCGCTACCCTTCCCAGCCTCTCTTAACCACTATTCTACTCTCTACCTCCATGAGATCAATTTTTTTAGCCCCCACATGTGAATGAAAACTTGCTATATTTGTCTTTCTCTGCCTGGCTTATTGATACATCATAATTATACTTATTTATGGGGTACATGTGATATTTTGATACATGCATACAATGTGTAATAACCAAATCAGGGTAATTAGGATATTCGTGACCTCAAACATTTATCATTTTTTAGTGTGTGTTGGAAACATCATTTCTTCAGATGGAACCCAATCTTGGTGAAGACACTGTGAACATTGTTGAGATGACAACAAAGAATATAGAATATTACATAAACTTAGTTGATAAAGTTGAGGTAGGAGTTGAGAGGACTGACTCCAATTTTGAAAGATCTGCAGTGGTTAAAATCCTATCAAATAACTTCATGCTATACAGAGAAATCTTTCATGAAAGCAAGAGTCGATTGCTGTGGCAAACTTCATTATTGTCTTATGTTAGGAAGTTGCCACAGCCACCCCAAACTTCAGCAACCACCACCCTGATCAGTCAGCAGCTATTAACATTGAGGCAAGACCAGCAAAAAGATTGTGACTTGATGAAGACTCGGATGATCATTAGCATATTTTAGCAATAAAGCATTTTTAAATTAAGGTGTACGTACATTGGTTTTTTTAGACATAATGCTATTGCACACAATAGACTGCAGTATAGTGTAAACATAATTTTTATATGCATTGGTAAAACAAAAAATTCACATGACTCTCTTTATTGCAGTGGTCTGTAAACAAACCTACTATGTCTCTGAGGCATACCATTGCTTAATTAAACATTTTGTCTATTTAATTAGCAAAAAGCAGTATTTAATCATTGTTTAAATATGCATTTATTCAATATTGAGTTCGAGCACTAAAAACAATTATCCATTTAATTTTTTCATTTTTAATTTGTTTGTATTCTGGACCCATCTTTTTGCTATTGAAGTTATGTAACATATTATTATATCTAAAGTATGTAGCATATATCAATGTATTTACATATATATGTCAAGTATATATGTAATGATTTTTATTTTCTTGACCAGTTTGTCTACTCCTGTTCCATTTCCTTCCATACCAGTAAAACATTGAAAAGGTAAATGCTTTGATTTATTTATTTATTTTTTTTTTTTAAACAGGACCTCATTCTTTTGCTTGGGCTAGAGTGCAGAAACATCATCATAGTTCACTGTAACCTCAAACTTCTGGGCTTAAGCAATGTTTCTGCCTCAGCCTTCTGAGTAGCTGGGACTACAGGTGCAAGCCCAGCTAATTTTTCTATTATTGTGTAGAGTCAGGGTCTCACTATGTTGCTCAGGCTGGTCTCAAACTCCTGGTCTCAAGCAATTTGCCTGCCTTGGCCTCCCAAAGTGCTAGGACTGATTTAACTTAAAAATACCTATTAGTATTATTTTTTTCAAAATATATTTGGTTGTTACAAACTATTTGTAATTTAAGCTAACCATTAGAATTACAATCAGGTTCAACAGAAGCAAAAAAGAAAAGAAATTCCACTGGTTAAAATTGAATTCAACTTATAAATTAATATGTGGAAAATTGACATGACATAATTCAATCTTAAAACCAAACATAGCGGTTATTTTCATTTAGTCGTCTTCTTCATATTGGTCCTCCATATTTCTTGTAAAAATTTATTCATAGGAATTAAATAACTGGCTACGATGGACATACATAACAACTATTTATATTTTATTTTTTACTTTGCTAACAACACTCTACTAAACTCTGTGTTTTAAAAAATAGTATTTCTATTGAGTTTGTTGTGTTGTTCTCACCATAAAATTATTTCCTCTGTTAATAATGATAGGTTTGTGTTTGCTGTCCAGTAAGTATACATTATTTTTCCTTATTTGTTATAGTGAATCTTCCAGGTTGATGTTCAATTTTTATCATATTCTTGATTTTATGAAAATTTGTCTAGAGTATCACTTTTACACATTATGTCACAGTTTGTTTTGAGACATATTACAAATTTACTATCATTTTTCTTATTTATTATTTTATGTTATAGGTTCGTATCTGAGGTCTTCCTGACTCCTTGCATGCTCTGAGGATGTATTTTTCTGTATGGTCTGCCATGGCCTAGGCTTCTTCCTTTACTAGAATAAGTAATTCCAAAATGCTAATCCCTGAGACATTACTGTGAGGAAACTTCTAGGCTCAATCTTCCCTATTGCCAATTTAGCAACTATATAAAGATTTCTGCCCTTTATAGTATCGAGTTGCCTATAAAGGTACTCAGTGAATATAGAAAACAAAGTAATAGTTATGAATTGGGAAAGTGAGTGAAAGACAAGGGAAATAGTCCTTTTGGCCTTGGGAAGGTGCCTTCTTTTAGTAAAGGAAATAACTTCTGATGTAAGGACCCAAGGTTGTGACTGAATTGCAATTTTCTACCTTCCTTCCCTATTTTCCTCAATAGTTCATTGTTACTTTGAAGAGTAGAAATTCCTACTCAGGTTTGGAAAACTATTGATCACTGAAATATTGCTTCTTTCCTGTGTTTCCCTGAGCAATTCAGTAGGAAATACTGGGGTGCAGAGGACTCACTACCAGCTTCCTGTTGAAACCAAAAAACTCAGCAAGAACACAATGCTTTAACTTGTTATAAATACGTGTTTCTTGACATTGGAGGATTCTCTCTTGAAGATGAATTAATGTCTTTTTTTTTTTTTTTCACGTTTCTTTCATCCTCTCGTCTACAATCCCATGTGTTTTCAGTTTCACACCAAATAGGTACAATTCTTCCTTAGCAGGGCTTCTCCAAGATTATCATCAGTGCTATTGTAGGGTAAGTCTGTGAAATTGGACTTTCTTACCGTCATTTTTCAAAGTGCTGCTGACTGTGCTGTCTAAGGAATGGTAACTCACAAATTACTTCTATGTCTGAAGATGGAAAAAAATGTTAAGTCAATTTCTTGAATTAATTAAGAGATAACATTGATATAGGAATAGGCTAGTGCCACAAATAATTATCACTTGAAATTACATAGTCACAAAGGCCAATTAAGGAACCAAATATAGCTAATGAGAAAATTTAATTGATAATGCTTCAAGCTGCTAGCCTGCTCTTGCATTTTTTCTATAGTTAAGTAACAACAATAACAGCAGCAGCAGCAACAACAACAAAACAACAAAAAACAACCCAAGTTGGTTGATTTTATGTTAGCAGGTTCCTCTGGATCTCAGTTGATGTTTATATTGTTTTTAGCTATATGAATTTTCTTCATTTCCACCACATCTATGTGTATTTAGCTTGTTAATTGTTTTTCCCAATTGAGTATAGTTTCTTCCACTTTTTAAGAATTTTAAATTTCAAAATAGAAGAGACTGTCTATACTTTAAACCTCCTAGTTAAAAAAAAAATAAATTCAAATTTACCATGAAGTTCTTGTCTCTCACATTTTCTTTTTGGTAGTGTAATAGACTATATACTCTATATATACTCTGAAGGATCTTCTGTAGAAAACATCTAAAAATTCTGATTAAAATATAAAAGTTATGTTTTGAAGATTAATTGCAAAGCAAGTAACATAGTAAGGAATCTTTAGAGCTGAAAACAAAATGAAACCAGGAACCAAAAAAGATAAGAGTATCACCGAAGCTAGCTTTCATATTCAGGGCTGTAACTGAGTTTGGTTTTCAAAGCTCCATGGAGCATTGATAAGAAAAAACCTAGAGTGTATCCAATATGGGGTAGATGATAGGAAACATAGGCATAACATATCACTGAGGGAGCTAGAAATAATTTTATTCTTTCCATACCTGGAGATAGAAAAGGGGGAAAAAAAAAATGGCCGGGTGCAGTGGCTCAGGCTTATAATCCTAGCACTCTGGGAGGCCAAGGTGGGAGGATCGCTTGAGGTGAGGAGTTCGAAACCAGCCTGAGCAAGAGCGAGACCCCGTCTCTACTAAAAATCAAAAAATTAGCTGGGCAACTAAAAATATAACCAAAAAAATATTAGCTGAGTGTTGTGTAATCCCAGGTACTCAGGAGGCTGAGGCAGGAGAATCACTTGAACCCAGGAATTTGAGGTTGCTGTGAGCTAGGCTGACACCATGGCACTCTAGCCCAGGCAACAGAGTGAGACTCTGTCTCAAAAAAAAAAAAAAAAAAAGAAAGAAAGAAAAGAAAAGAAAAGGGAGAAAAAACAAAACAAAACAAAAAAAACAAGGAGTGGGAGGAGGAGGAGGGGGATAGGAAATGCACACCTCAAAGAATCTATGTTCAAAATTCACACTCACAATCTAGTCCCTTTAAGGATTTGCAGACTGAATTTACATTTGTTACTTACATTGAAATAATTTCAAATAAAAATTTTATTTTAAAGAAGTACTGGACTAATAGCATACCTCGGCATGTGACAGAAGAAAACACAATTCCTCTTTGGGAGAATTCACACTCAAATCTTACCTCAAAAAATCAGTTCATAGGGCCGAAATTGCAAATGCAGAAGGGAACAAGGCATCATGAGTGAAACAGACAAAACAATTGAAAACCATATCAGGCCAACAAAGACTTCAGGTATTGGAGATATCAGATTCAGAATATTTAAAAATAATATTTTATTGTATGAAAAAATAGAAATGGAGAGCAAAAGTAGGATATTGAAGAAAGAGGCCATAAAAATGTTCATCCAGATTTGAAAGATATTATATACTACTTCAGATATGATAAATGTTATAAATAAAACTATAAACACACTGTAACATTGAACCACATATCATAAAGAATCTACACAAGATAAGCAATAATCTAGAAGATAGATCTGAAAAATATCAAGAATATAGCACAGAAGGAAAAAATACATAAAATAGGAAAGACGTACTACCTAAAAAGTAAGGGCTGTCAGGTAATTTTTAAAAATCAGAACATACAATAATATCTTTAAAATGCACATGGAAAATAACTGTCAATCCAGAATGCCACACAGAGCAAAAATACCCATCAAAATTATTTTTTAATCAAAAGTTGAGAGTTTTTCCTCATGGGAGGGATTTCTAAAGAATTTAATTTCGTTAAAAGGAAATGAAACATAGACTGGAGTTCTAAGATGCAAAATTGATTGATAAATAAGATTGTGAAATTTTACATAAATCTAAACAAATATTTACTATTAATAATAAAATTCTGACTGGTTTATTTAAAGTGTCTTAAATATTTTTACTAATGTATTATTCTTAAGGAGAGAAAATATATTCATTAAGCTTTGATTTACATTGAGGAACTGTGATGAAATTTCTAAGGTAATAAAGAAGAGAATAAATAGTGTATACACCTTTCTGACATGTAAGGACAGATAACAATATGAGAAATAATAATACAACAAAAGCTAAGAAAAAAAGGAAAAGGAAAAGTACAAAAATTGTGCAGTTAAATTCAAATTCATCAATTATTACAAAGCCTAAGTAAAATAAATTTTCCAATTACAAAAGAAAGTAGGCAGACAGGACTTTAAAAATCCAGGTACATGTTCTTCACAAAAACCATCCGCGAAATATAAAATGTCATAATTTACCAGAAAGATAAAGCAATTTGAATTTATATGTACCTTATGTAGTATAGACTCGAAATATAAAGGGAAAAGTAGCAAAATTATAAAAAAAAAATTAGATCATTATAACAAAGGATTTTAACAACTGCCTAATAATTGAAAGATCAGGCAGACAAAAAAATCAGTAACTATATTATTTGAAAAACACAATGAATGAGCTTATTACAATAAATATCTATAGAATCTTGCACATAGAGACTAAACTTTCACTTGAAGAACATATGAAATAATTATGAAAATTGCTTACATGGTGGACAATAGAAGAGTTCTCAACAAATTTCAAGAGACTGGTATAATTACAGACCACGTCCTTTGACTGAAATAATCTACGGACCAAGGAAGAAAACACAGTGGAAATTTTAAAAATATATAAAATAAATGAGGCATCGAAACTTGTGATATACTGATAAAAAAGTAGCTAGAGTGAACCTAACCTATTTCCAAGATTTTAAATGGTATGAAAACTCCATAATTCAAAATCGAAGAAACTGGGACTATATAAACAATTTAAGACAGGATGCATGATATTTCGCATGTTGGTATGTAATATATAATGTTCCCATATTTGGTACGAGGATCAGCTGTCAGGTATATTCCATGTAGCTACAGATATCAAAAATAAGGTGAGTACTTAGAAGTTGCAACCCAGAAGAATTCAACTTTAAGCAAGGGAAAATTCTTTTACTCCAAATTTAGAATTACTTCATTTATTAACTCTAAATAGTAGTAATGCCCTCAGTGAATTACTTAAGAAACTCTTTGTTCTTGCCCCTGGAGGATTCTATGATTCTATCATATTTATAGAATACGTAGTTTTGTTTATGTTCTTGATGACCAACGCATCCCAAAATACGAAACATTAAATTGTGGAATTTTTTTCCCCAATCCTGAAACACGGGAATGAAAAATTGTTGTTTAACTGTGAAAGAAAAGTACCTCTAATGCAGAAACTATCTGCGAAGATAATCTCTTGAAATGTCTTAAACTAAGTATAATGATGTTTTGGTTATTATTAATGTTTCTCTCTTACTAACTCCGTGTCAAACTGGGACACTAACTTTTCTGTTGTGTGAGTTTGTCTTCAGTTTACAAGTTCTATACAGCCTTCTATGGTAGTCATTATTTTCTGAACTTAAAATAATGGCAAAACATGGTAAGACATCATCACACTATCTAATAATCCCACTAGATTATTATTTTGCAAGGGTATATAAATAAAGTAGATACTGCTCTAAAAGCAATCACAAATTTCAGTGGCTTAATACACTAAAAGTTTATTCCTCATTTGCATCGAATCACAATCTAAAGTGGGGAGAGAAGGGGAGACTGCTCCAGGCAGTCATCTGGAATGCATGCCCTTTTTATTTAGATTTTCAGTATGACCTCGATTATGCATGGACAGAGAAAGAAAAACAGAGGAGGATTATATGGGAGGATTTTATGGACGTACTGGATACAGATTCAAAAACATAGGTTCATGTACTGACTCTACCACTCCCTCTTGACACTTTCTCTGTAAATCACTTTCTGAAATGAGTTTATTAATGTTTAGTTATAGTCAAATATACTATCACTAGTATACGTATGCCAGTATCATAAAGCTTTGTTACACACTATGACATATTCACAAGAGGAAACGCCTATAAATAATATACTGTTAATCTATTTGCACACATGGACGACTCTTAGACTAGTAAATGAAACAATAAGATTATTATTTAAAACAGTGAGGAAAGCAAAAAGATCTCAAAGTAACAAATGTTATCAACAGGATAGAGTGATTTTAAAATTATGTAATTCTTATTTTTAGAAGAGTTTTACTAAAGTGTTAATGTTATTTCTTACTCTGTGCCTCCCAAGTGAACTCCTGTTGAATGCCCAACTCAAATGGCATGTTTGTAATGAAGGTACTCAATCCAACTTCCTTTAAATTTATTACTTTCTTCAATTTTGTCATTATTCACATTTCTGATTAATAACACATCAGTCTCCCATGCTAAATTGGAGCTCTCCATGAGATGGAAAAGTATTTGCAAGCTTTGATCATGAAGTAAAACTATCCCTCGGGGCACCGGATATATAGAGAGGTTATTTTCTATTCTATAATACCAAGCAAGGATCATGCAATTCCATTGAGAATCCCCTTAATAAATCATTCCTTATTGTGATGCCAAGATTTAAGCCCACCGTTAAGAAGAAATTCCCCCGCCATGCTCTACCGTTGAGCATTTTAAAGATTATGGTCAGTCTCTGTTTGGGTCTCCCGGGTGAAATCTTTTGTTAGTTCTCCAACTATCACATCCTGATTCCAAGGGGCACAAGTCTGAATCTTTTGTTCCCTTCGATCTTCCCCATCTCACTAATTGATACCACCATCCCCCAAACTGATCAAGTCTAAAAATTATGGCTGTCTTTTATTCCTTTGCCTTCTGTGTGAATGAATCAGTGAGTGTTTTTAATGCTATGTTTAAAAAACATATAACTTGATTTCTCCCTATTTTGGACTATGATATGAGTGAGAAATAAACTTTTATTATAATAAGCCCCTAGAATTTGTGATTATTTTTAGAGCAGTTGACCTACTTTGATTTGTATACCCACACAAAATAATAATCTAGTAAGATTATAATACAGTGTGATAATGTCTTCCCATATTTTGCCATTCTTTTAGTTTCAGAATATAATTACTCCATGATAGACTGTTATATTAAAACTTGTAAACTGAAGCCAAAATCACATAACAGAAATTAAATGTCATTTTATAAAACGAGGCCAAAATTTACATGGAAAAGGAAACCATAGAAATGCAGGATCATAGGTTACCAGAGACTTTTTTTTTAAACTTGTTAAAACAGTTCTTTTCAAGCTGTTTCTCTTTTTATGAAATTGTACCAAGAATCTGTTTTATGTCTAAATCTGCTTTATGCAGCTTTATGCTGCAATATGTCACTTTTTTCTCTGTCTTTTCCAATTCATTCAGCTATTTAAAAGCTGAAGTATACCTGATTTGCCATTTCTAGGGACTAATTAGTACTTCCATTAATTGCATGAGATGCAATATCAGGATAATGGCAGTCATCTTGTTTTGGGTCATGAGGCTACTGGTACTCTGGGCTCTATAACAAGTCTTTTCATTACCATGTAATATCGTTTAAGTGGGTTTTTAAATTTTATTTTCAGGTATTAATTGGTGCCCCCTTGAGTCTAAGAATTAGAAATGTTAAGAGTGACAGCAGTTACCTTGTTGATTGTTCACTTCACACATCCTTTCATTTTTACTACTTGAATAGTCTCATTATCTGATTATTTCACCTGTTGTTAAGTTGGCACAATATGAAACACCTGTCCCTTAATTATTTTTGCAGGTTGACCTTAGAAGAGGACATGCGTATGGGAGAGCTAATATTTTTAAGATTTAAGGAGAAAACGGAATTCCCAGGGCATGATAGTCAGTTATAAATTTTTGATAAGTCCAGGATAATTACCAAATTGGACTCATACTCACAAGCTTTGGAATTTCAGATTTTGGTCGTGTTGTTAGGTCTATCTTTATGTTCCCTGGTCCTCAGTTCCCTGTGTCAGGAGTGAGTACTGGTACCGAGTAGAGCCAATGACAGAGTGATCACAAATACAAAGCAATCCCACACAAGCAGTTTATTACAGAAAAAAAAGAAACTATACAAAGTGAAAGTACAGAAGGAAGCTACCTAAGTGAAATTGTGTTCCAGATAGAGGAACAGGTCAGTCTCCACCAGTGGGGAATGACGTTGAAGACGTCCAGGTGCTTTTCTTTTATTGGCCTAGTCCGGGGGTGGGCTTACAGGAGGTATGGGATATTACCAAATGATTATCAGATGTTCTGCATTTTCCTGAAGTCCTTTCCTCTGATTGGTCCCTGGCCTCTCCACCCCTAGGAAACACCCTCCTGGCCTACACCCACCACCTGCAGATTTGATCCCTACCTAACAATGTTTGAGTTTTATCTCATTTTCTAAAATATTTTAAGGTAAATTTGTCTTATATTGTGAACATATTTATGTTGTCAATCCAAGAAAACCCATAATATTATTTATTTTTTAATATACATTTCTGTAGTATTATATGTGTAATTTTTTGGTCACAGGGGAAAGTTTTTGACATGAATTTAAATATCCAGTGATATTTCATTTAGCGAAAATTCTCAGATAAAACAAAATTTTGCAATGGCACCAAAGAAAGTTTTAGATTTTGCTTCCAGGTAATGCGAATCCAAAATAACAAAAGAATTTCCTTTTTTTTTCTTTCTTCCTTTCTTTTTTTTCTTTTTTTCTTTTTTTTTTTTTTTTTTTTTTTTTTTTTTTTTTTTTTATTTTAACATTTATTTGTAAAGAAAAGGAATAAGAATAGCTAAGAACATTTTGGGGGAGCTCGTCTCCTCTTCCTCGTCCGATGTGGTCTCCTCGGCCTCGTCTGGTCTCATCTGGTCTCATCTGGTCTCGTCTGGTCTGGTCTCCAAAAGAGTTTCTGCTATTTAAATTTACTTTATTATTGATGGGGCAAAGGGAAAACTTTCCCCTTGCCTTCAGAATGTTTTCTAAAAAAAATTAAATTTATCTAATCAATAAAACAGATTAATAAGAGAGAAATGATCAAATTTATTTTAATGTATATACACGGGAACCCACAGAAAATGAAGATTCAACTCCCCAATGAAGTTCAGAAGCTTATATGTCTTTGTGATAAAATGGATTATGGGAAAGGAAAAGGAGGAATTTTGTTGAGGGGCAATAAAAGATTACTAGTGAGGATGATAGTTTCCTTTGGAATTTAAATGAGTATCTTCTTAAACAGTCTGTTCAGGTGTGGTCACTTTCCTGGTCTTACAGGGAGGGGAAAAAAAGAACAGTTGTTCTCCTCAGAGGGTCTGGATCTCAGGCAGATAAAGAAACTTCAAAGATTTTGGGAGAGCCAATGGTGGGGTGAAGGGGGAAGGTCAGAGAGACCTTGAGGCTCCTTCGGTCAGTCCAGCCATATTTTGGGGTAAAAATATTTCTGATTTCCTTAATGTGTAATGTTACTTTACATTAGAGATTTGTTAGTTTCTATCAATAAAGGTTTTCAGAAAAATATCTCAAATATAAATTACTTCATTCTAAAAGTAAGAGTAGAAAACTCTGAATCGGAAAACAGAGGGCTTATACGCTACTTCAGGTTCCTGAACCGGATGCCATCAGACAAGCTATTTGACCTTCCTATTTTTATGCTTTCAGCTGAAAAATGGTTTTAACCACTCTACAAAAGCCACATTAACAATTGTTATTTTAGAACTGGCTTTTGCAGTTGCTCTTGTTTTCAAAAATATCACTATTGCTGTGAGAAGTTACATCGTATCTGAAAAACAATCTATCTGAAATTTACAGCTCTTGAAAAAACAGATTCAATGATATAGGTGAAAGTTCAAGAGTAGATCATTTTGGGGCAAAGAGGATAAAAACAGTTCAAGAGAAGCAGGCTTGCAGGAGGCCCTGCACTCTTCTGAGCTGAGATAGTCTGAGGAAATATTCAGGATGTTCCGTGTAAACAGAACACACCAGAGGAGCCTGTTTGGAATGTGAGGTGAGAATAAGAGCCCTGTTCTGTGTCCTTGAGTCTGGGAATTCAGGACATGTTTTTGAAACCACCCTTTACCAAGTAGTAAAGGGCTGCAAAGGCGAGAACTGTGGTAAGGTCCGGAACTTTGCAAAGGCACAAGCATAGCTAAAAATAATGATAATAACCAGCCACTGTCCCCTAGTTTGCTTTCCTGTAATTGCTACTCAGGAGTCACATAGCTGAGGTCATAAAAACTCTTAACTTTCCCCATTGATAGCATTATCTTTGTGAAACCTAAGGCTAGTTTCTGAGATATCTTTCAGGCCCTGCCCTCCGGTGGAATGGCTGACTCACCCAGACCAGTGGCCCATGCCGAGGAACTGACTCAACTGGTCTTGTGACCCCCACCCAAGAACCTACTCAGCAAAGAAGACAATTTCTATACCTCTAAGGTTCTGCCCCAAATACAACCAATTAGCAGACCCAATTGCCTAGGCTTGGGCCCACCCAATTATCTTTAAAAACCCTTCTCCTAAGTTTTCAGGGAGATGAATTTGAGAAATTCCTCCCATCTCCTGGCATGGCACCTGCAATATTGAACTCTTTCTCTGCTGTCTCAGTGTATTGGCTTCATCTTGAGCAGCAAGCAATGAACCCGGTTGGGCTGTAACATTTTCAACAGCTGTGTTAAAATGAACTGTTTGAGTCTTATAAAAAAAAAAAAAATACGCTATTGTCTTCTGAAACTCCTGTCTCTAGATGAGGAATGTAATTTCTGAGCTTGAATAACTATTATCTTTTGAACTTTCTTTTAAACTAATTTCTAACTTTTCAGACTTTTTTGTTTCTTTGTAGTATAGCTTACTTTAATATTTTATCCTTTAATTATTTTAAAATAATTTTTAAATTGCTTAGAAGTATATTTCTGTCTATTTTGTTATATTTCAACCATTTTACTGATCTTTCTTATATTTTACTTTGTTTAGTTTTACTCTAATTTATTCCTTTGTGCCTTAGCTGTAAAGCAGCCTGATGTTTTTATTATTTTATTTCATTATTAACTTCATTTTAACTTTTAAAAGTATGTTTATTTTGCTTATTTTTCTTATATTTTGAAATGTATTATTTTGTGATATACACACAGTGTTCTACCAAGGTTGAAAATTATTTTTTTGGTTTTTTTTGTACATGTATGTCAGGCGGGTGGTTGAACACTAAGGAAAATATTTATTTTTGTTTGACTGTTTATTTGTGTCTTTTTCTTTTTTAGCAAAGTAGCTGAATTTGGCATTTTGGAAAAATTATTATTATCATGATTTTTAGATCCAGAGAGTCCCATTATTTTTGGAAATTCACCAAAAGGGGCCGCTTAACCATAAAGGCAAACCCCCATTGCCTGTCCCTCCAAATGGAATTTGAATTTTGAAATTCATTGAATTTTGTCCATGGAGCTTGTTACAATTCCCTCCTTCTTTTTAGTTCATTCCTCAGTCTTTGGGAATCAGGACATCAATCTATATGTCTGCTTCCTGCTGAAATGGAACATAGTCAGGTAGGAGGAAGAATGAAAATGTTGGGCCTGGAACTGAAACTTTTCAGTACATATTGTTAAGTTGCTGCCCTCTCTCCACCAAGGTAATAAAGTATATCAAAGTAAGTACCCTTTACCCTCTGGGATCCCTCCTGGGAAATATTGGCCCAGTATCCCCCAGATGGAATCTCCATCCAAAATTCCCTAGGCCTAGTCATGCATGAAAACAGTTTCAGAGAGCTAGTTTAATGGGCAACTTTTGACCTGTTATGGACTGAAAAGTGGATGGTAAGAATTTCCAACAAGCAAGTGTCCCCCATTGTCCATCTGTTTAGACAATCATAGGCTCAAGGGGTTTTTCCCATTGACCCCACAGACAAAACTATACTCAGAGGGTGCAGCAACAGTACCTGCTCCTGTTTACCTGTTCCTCTGGGAGCTGGGAGTATAAGCAATTTGTCTAGACCTTGGGGAGACATCATTTCCTGACATACTATTGTACAAATCGGGGTCCTATGGCTACCCAATTGGAGGGAGGGAATTAAGGCCAATTGGTTGGATAATTGCTGGGCTACTCTTTTGGCCCTCAAGGCTACCATAGACAGTTTTCTGATGTGCCTGGCATCATAGCTACCTCCCTGGGCAGTAAAGTGGCTTTTAATAACTCAAGAATTTGAGGTCCATATTCAATTTTCTTGTTTTCAGAGGTAAGGTACCCTGGTTTCTTCCAAATAGTTTTAGGAGCATGTACCTCCGTAAAGGCATACATTTATTCTTCTGGGCAGATATCCTGGGGGGTAGGGCTTGTGGCTTATTTACCTGTTGGCCAGTAATCACAGCATACCCAGCTTTGCATTGTCCCTGTTCCATAAGGCTGCTTCTATGCGTAAAGAGCTCCCCATCTGTGTGTGACAGTGACTGTTCAGTCAAATCTAGGAGACTAGAATACATTTAGTCAATAATTTGAATGTAATTCCAGAGTGGGGAATAAGAGTCCATAGGCGGCGAGGTGGCTGGATTTAAGGTGGACACCACCTTCAGAGTTGTATTAGAATTATCTAACAAAGTAGCCTGGTATTTACCTATCCAGCCACTGGCCTTTGACCAAAAGCCTCTCTTTTGTTTTAGTAGGAGTAATACATAAAGCATCCTGTGAACAGTCACCAGTTACCCAAGGGTAAACTTTTTAGCTTCCTGTAAAATATCATTAGTAGCAGCCACCGCCCTCACACAAGTGGGCCATCCAATTTCTTAGGGAAATAAGGTACAGGTTGCTTATGATCCTCCAAAGTTTGTGTCAATACCCTGAGTCTAATTCCTTGCCTTTGTTGAATGAACAAATCAGAAGGCTTATATATAAGTCCAGGGACACAACGTGGGGACAGTCATTAATTTTTTAATAATCAAGAAAGCCTCATGGCACTCTTTGGTACAAGTAATTGGTTCTCTTTCTTCCCCTTTTAAGCCTTTTTAGAGGGGTTTTGCAATTAGCCTGAACTCACAAATCTAAATCTGGCAAACCCAGCCAAACCCAAGAATCCTCACAACTGTTTGTGAATGGCAGGGACTGCTATTCAATTTACAGCCTCCCTCCAATCTGGGAGGAGCTTCCAAGTTCCAAGACACAATTCAAACCCAAAGTTTTTGACAGTGGGAACTGAGATCTGAACTTTTTCTGAGATGGTTTATATACTTTGTCAGCCAGTAAATTTAATACAACTAAAGTTTGCTGCCTTGATTCAGCTTCAGTCTCACTGGCTATCAGGGTGAGATATTGTATTGTCTACATATTGTAAAATCATTTCCTTGCCTAAAACTATTTGCCTCAAATCTCCAACCAGAATTTTTCTGAAGATTGTTGGGGAGTTTTAAAATCCCTGAGGAAGGACAGTCTAGCAGTACTGGAATTTGGCTTTAGAGTTTATGTCTTCCCATTCAAAAGCAAATAGTTCTTGGGATTCAGGAGCAAGAGGGATGAAAAATAAACACCATTTTAATCTATTGCTGAAAACCAAGCAAAATTTCCAGATAAAGTAGTAAGGAGATGAATATCCCCCTTTATTTGGTTTCTTACCCTTAGGTATTGAACAAATCGGTCATGTGTGTGCAACCTCCTTTCCCTTTTTGGCTGGGAACTCAGTTTTAAGGTTTGTTTTTGTTTTTGTTTCTGAGGGGGGTCCCCTTGGCCAAGAGGGGATCTTTTCAGTCAGTGGGGAGGGGGGTGGCATCTAAGACTTTATTCTAGCTTACATTTCCCCCTTCTTGGCCAAAATTTGGCGTCAATGGCCAAACTTTATTTTGTCCCATCCTTGCTGTGGTGGTGTGGCTACCTGCCCCAGTTCCATCGTGTCCCACGGTGGGATCCTAATGACCAAGGGACTTAAAGTCAAAAGACTTCTAGCCAGTTAAATATCCTAGGCCAGATGGGAACAGAGGAGGACAGGCATTTATCAACTTTGAAAATGTTTTAAGCAACGTAAGAGCAAAAAAACCAAAGCAAGCTTATAAAATTATCTCTAAGAATTGAACTATTGTAATCTTGGGTTTAGTTATAGACTTATAGCAATTTGTTATATAAAACATAAGCATTGTTAATTGTTTAAGCTAAGGAATTTAGAGGCTTTTGTTACAGCAACATTTTTTGCAGTCACTGTAGCAATTCGTCCTAAGGTGGCTTTATTAAAAGGATTTGTTCTGTAAAATTTGGATTCAGTCAAAAGATTATACTCAAAGATCCAGAAGGCCACATGTGGCCCCAAGGCTGCAAGTTCCCCATCCCTGAGGGAAGATGTTTATGATTTTAGCAGCAGGGCATTGGCAGTGGAGAACAGGTTAGGTCCAGCAGGTTTGAATAGTTTTTAAATTCTAGAAATATCAAGTAAACTTTGCTACTTAATGTTTGTCTTTTCTCTGGAAAAGAAAACAAAAAGAATCAGTAATGTTTTACATAAAAAGTTATTAAAACATTTAGTTGTTTACATGACATTTTCTCTTAGAGCAGTAAATCTTGGACTATAGCTTATTATAAACTATTGTTTGAGAAGAATCGAAGTAAAATAATAATTGTCTGTGTTTGATAAAGGTCATAGAATAGCCATGGTTAAAGAGACAATTGACAAACAGATTAGGTTATTTTTTGTGGCACACAACAATTGAACATAATAACCATAATTATTACTGATAACATACACTAAGACTTATCAGAATTTTAGGAATCTTATACAATTTTGGTACACAGATTAATGACATGTTTATATAAATACATCTCAAAGCAAGTTAAACACCATTTTCTATTTGACAATACCTCTTGTATAATTTTAACATGCCAAATAGGACAAATGTGTCTCTCTTGACATGTCAGTGGCTTTAATATGTTTAAAAAATTAGTTGAAGGTCAAAAAGACTGAATTCAGAATTTTGATTTTGGAATGTTGCAAAATATCAAAGGTTTAAAAACACTTTCTTTTTGTTGCAAAACACTTGTCATAAAACAGGATCACAGATTATTATAAAATAACAGTCATTTATTCAACCAAAGTGATAATTCAAAGATTTTTAAAAGCAAAAACCTTACTTTTGGAGACTCAGTTTCTTAAACAATAAGATCTAATAAAGACAAACTGAAAACCAAGCTAATAAAGAGGCAA
Source organism: Indri indri (assembly GCA_004363605.1). Classification (NCBI taxonomy): domain Eukaryota; kingdom Metazoa; phylum Chordata; class Mammalia; order Primates; family Indriidae; genus Indri; species Indri indri. Next base: position 33,892 of record RJWJ010006622.1, on the reverse strand, counting down.
ACTGAATCTGTCCTTTTCTTCTCTCTTCTTTTTTTGCAGTTTACTCAAAGTTGAACAAAAATCTTTTACTGTATCTATTAATATTACATGAAAATCTTGTTTAAAAGAGAAAATCAATTTTTATCTTCACATTAGCGTATTATTAATGGCAAAGCTAATTTTAATAAAACCTTATAAACATATCCATCTAATTTTAATCAATTTGACCATAAGGTAAGATTTTTATAAACCTTATATAATTTTTAACACTTTCTTTCCAAACTTTTGTATCCATTTAGTTTTGTCTGTTATTTTTATTTATTTAATTTAGAAAAAAATTTAAAATCTTTAAATTAGGCACAATTAATTTCTTATAACAAACATATTTCCATGTTTTTGTAATGCTTCTTATCAAAAACAAGTCTTGCTTTTTAAAATATAGTTTGCACGTAGAGTTTTTATATCTACTAATTTTAGTTACATATATTAATTACAATGTTAAATGTTAACAACTCTTATTTTTAATGAAAAACCTAGGAAGGTAAAGTAACTTTGAACTGTTATCAGTCCACAATAGATTTAAATATATTTAGATATATTTATATCATGTGTCAACGGAAAAAAGACCAAACTCTGTAAAATAATTTTAAAGAGATTTATTCCGAGCCAAATTTGAGGACCATGACCCGGAGCCACGCCCAAGAGGTCTTGAGCAGTGGATTCGGTGTGGCTGGGTTAAGTTTTGTCTTATACATTTCAGAGAGACAGGGGTTCCAGACAAAGTCATAAATCAATACATGGGAGGCATACATTGGTTTGGCCCCAAAAGACAGGACATCTCAAAGGGGGGGGGGGCTTACAAATCACAGGTGGATTTAGGGATTCATTAGTTGACCATTGGCTGAAAGAGTTAGGTTTTGTCCAAAAGACCAGGAATCAGCTATAAGGAATGTTTGAGGGTTTTTTATCTATCACATGATGCTATACCAGAATCAGGTTGGGAAGTAAACAACGTCATAAAAAACCTGTTTACTGAGATTTTATCATTTGTAGGCATAACTCACGTGGCCTCTTTAGGAAGGAATTTTAGAGCAAAAGAAAAAGATTGGAGTTTAGTCCTCAGTACCCTTAGGCCTGTTAATGGGTTACAAAGGATGTCCCCAAGAAGGGAAGGGGGCATGATGAGGCATGTCTGACCTTCCTCCTGGCAGGCAATTTAGTTTTAGGATACTCCTTTGGCCATGAGAGGGTCCATTTAGTCAGCCAGTGTGGGGTGAGCCTTAAAATTTTGTTTTAGTTCACACATGTTAATGCAAGATGCTAAATTATACAAACTTAAACTTATGTTTAATAATTATTTCAGTAATTTACCCAGAAATGACTCAGACATTTTATGATTATCTACTGCTTAATTTAACATAACATTTAGCTATAAGATTTCAAATTACTGAAAAGAATCTTGAAACTATTACGTATAGACACACAGTCAGAGGCAGATCTTGTAGATTTATAATCTTTTTCACTTGCCAATTTTCAAATAGTTTCTCTCCCCCAACTTTAGATTTGTGATTTCTTGATTACTTGTTTTATTGCCTTAAACTATTGTTGCTAGTCATCTCTAAATTTGCATTTCCAAAGACAAGAAACCAAGCAGACACAGGACTAGACTTAAACAGAGGTAAATTTGCTATGTAAATATTGAGCCATTGTCTTTTTTATCTTAAAAGTCTTTAATGATGCAGAAAGTGAGATGTCCTTACAAATGGAAATTTTCTTTTTGTAGAGGTAAAAATTATTTTATAAAGAGCTTTAAATTAGCCAGCTAACTGTAGACCGATTTAGTTTGGTAGGTGGTCTTTTAAATTTAGGTTTTTTCTTAATTAGGTTACTGGCTTTAGAGTGGAGCCCCTCAAAGGAACAGGATGAAGAAAGCACATGGTTTTAGCAACAGTACATCTTGGGGGCAGAATGCTTAGATCCCAGTTATCAATTTAAATTATTTTCTGTTAACAATTTTTATAGCCTGTGACCAATGTGGTTAATTGTGCCCTCATTCAATGTCTACACAAATTCAATAACTAAATACATTTTCATAACAAAATTAGAGAAAAGAGAAAGAAAATAATTTTAAAATATAGAACAAGAAACAATCACAAAATATTGTTTTAATTACTTTTAAACTTAAAAAAAAGTAAATATTCTGGTAAGACTTGTTATTCTGAATAATGTAAGATCTTAAGTTCTATAAAAACAGTAGAAGTTTTACAACATGTCCTGCTTAAAGATGTTAACTAATTAGATATATCTAAAATCTAATATTCCAAAGTAAAATTTATTGACATGATGTCACCTGACTATAGACCAGAAAAACCTTTAACATCAATCCTTACATCTCAAATAATGATATAAAGTCATAACAATTTTTTTACATTAGCATCAATATCAAGCTATTTTAAAAACAATCTAATTGGTCCCAAACCATTTTCCAACTCAAGTGGAAATTTGAGTACAGGTAATACTTTCAAAGATTAAAATTGTTTTAAGATTCTCTTTGGATTCTAAGAATAATTATTTTGTTCATTATTAAATAAATTACTGTGCAAAAATGAACACTTCAGGGGTACTTTTTCAAATTTTCTTAAGCAAAGACCTTTCCTATGGCAACACAATGTACATATACCTGGCTAGCTTGCAACCAGTACTCAGAGTGAGCAAGACCAATGGGACAACTGAAGCCTCCAATTTGATTTAAAGCTCCTAGGGCAGCTTTAAATCACTAACAGTACTGTTAATATCAGATGATAGAAAGAGCGAGTCAGAAACGGATTTTGTGTGTACCTTTCCACAGAAGTAAAGTCAATGAAAGAAATTGCATATGCAACTATGATTAAGAGACCAAACCCAAAATATCTTCATAAACGTTTGACCATAAGTTTCTGTTTCTGTGCTACCATTTATCTAGAGTTTTATTTATTTAATTTGCTGACACTTATTTTTGCCTGAGTAAGAACCTTAAACACATGGATATTTTTGATATTTTTGCCCTTAATTCAAGAGATTTAGTTGTTTTCATTACATTAACAATATTAAATTAGTCTTACTTATCAAAAACCACACACACACAAATCATTTCATTTTGGCGGTGTTTATAGTTTTATAACTTTTGTGTCAAACCCTGACACCTTTCAATAAAAAAATGACCAGGAAACACAGACAAAAATGTATGCTGACAATTTTGAAGATGTTTTTATTTTTATTTTACAATTATATATATATATTAAAAAATAATAGCTTATTTAGCAAAGATTACTAAATTCATGTGAACTTGAAAATCATTTGGACTCATTTAATTTATGAGAGCTCTTTTTATTAATAAGCCAGTTTGGTACTGTTGCAGCAGAGCTGACCGGAAATAGACCGAGTGGCACACGGAGATTTGGCAAAAACAGGTTTTATTCCACGCTGGCCTGCAAGACTCAGAGGGGAATTTGCTCTCCCCAAATTCTGAGCACCAAAGAGCGTGGCAGTCTTTTATACACTTAGCTTAAGGAGGAGGGGCACAGTTACAACAGGGTCAACTTTAGTGAGGCAGAGTCCTAAGCTACTTCACGGCCTGGTACTCTAATTGCTACAGGTGATTTATGAGGGCGGCAGCTGCCAGGGAAAAGTTGCAGGGGAGGAAGCCCAGGGAAAGGTTGCAAGGGAGGAAACCTGGCAGTGGAATTCTCCAATTTTCCACTTCAGTACCATGTAGACATAGCACATAATACATGTACATACAGAAAACTCAATCTAAACACATACTCACACGCACAAAGTTTCAGTACCTCTTATCTCAGAACTCCAGACTTGAGATCCTCTGAAGTCCCACATAGCTCTGTATCCATTTTGTTTCCATTCCTCTCTTTCTTTCCCTTCCCATCTTCAGTAGCCCTGCACCTGGGCCAGGTTGCCTCTGTGGACAGAGATGTCTTTCAATCTCCTAGACCATAGGGACAGAGATGTCTTCTAATCTCCCAGATCCTGGGATGAAGGTGTCTTTTAAGCTCTCAGAGCTTAGAACCTTCTGCAAGAGGAACCATCGATGGAGGTGTCTTTCAACTTCCCAGATCTCAGATTGCACTTGTAATACCATTGATAGAAAATTCCAAGTAGGTAGAAGAGATAACAGAGACAGAGATCTTAACAGATGCCACATTTACATGCAATACACCAATACAGCTAAACACTTAATATAAAGAGAAATTCAAGAGGTTCCAAACAAATGACCTACAGTTCAACTGATAAGCCCAGGGAGTGCCAAATCAAAACAGTTAGGTCAGTTCCCACTCTCACAAATGGTTGGAGGCTCATCCAACCCCAAACCAATGGGAATTCCTTTGAAATTCCCCAAATTGAGAGTGGCTTCTCCCACTGCGTGGTACCTTCACACAGCACTCACTCATCTGAATTCAAACGTCAAAATCCAGAGGTCCTTTCTTCTGAGGCAATCAGGAGGCAATCATGAACGCGTGAGAGGCTGGTGACAGTCCAAAGCCACCCTCCAGCAAATATGTCCAGGCAGCTGTTAAAGGAGGCTTTTGGATTCTCCCCAGTCTGAGCCACCAAACGAGGAGTAATACCTTCCTGACCAGGGAACAAAAATTGTTATCGAAACTGCAAGGGGGTTTCAGTCTAGGTCCAGTTTCTCAACATACAAAGACTCAATTATTGAAACAAGGATTGCCAAGGAAAAAAAGGAATTTTTTAAATATGAAAGATGTCTTTTCTGGAGAATAGAAGAAACTGCCTTGAATCTATCTTTTTGACTAATGGAGATCATGGGCTTTTTAAGAAAGGGCCACATACTGTGGGGCATGTTAAGGGGGATGGTGTATCTTGGCTCAGAATTCTGCCCAGGGGCCTTCGGAATTTCAACTCTTTTGTCCTGCAGAAAATCCTCCATTTCTGGGAAACAATTCAAAGTTTAAGTAGTTAGTTAAGGGACAGGATTATAAAAAACATAGGGGGTCATTGAAATTTGTTCATGGAGCTAGTTACATGTCCCTTAAAAGCTTGAGACAGTTTTCTAGAAGCAGTTACTTTACCTGAATTGTTGGTCCTCCTCCTCAATACCTACCACAACTAGGAAAGTGTAAGGTAGAAAACCAAATGTTAGCAGACTAGAGTATGACCGGTTGTGATTGCCTTGATTAGGCCATGGAGGATATCCTCATCTGTACTTTCGAGTAGTTCTGAGAAATAACTTGTTTCATCCGTAGTGGACTCTGGAGTCAGAATTCCTGGGCTTCTTCTGTTCTGACTGGGCCTGTTTGGGAGGTGTGTGGTCTGGGCCATGTTACTTTAACTCTGAGTAGCTCTGTTTCCACATCCGTTAAATTGTGGTTATAAATGTAATTGTACTATTTAGAACTAAATGCATGTATAAAGCATGTAGAAAAGTGCTAGTATAAAGAAAATGGCTCAAGGAACATTAGGCACTTTTATTAGCTCTTACAGAGAGCTGCTTCTCGGCACATGGTTTAGCTGAGGCTTGAACTCTCTTCAGCACCCTGGAAGCTACTCTGGTCATCAGCAAAGGCAAACAGGCAGAGAATGGGTGTTTTCAAGCTGTACTATGCAGACAGCTTGAGTGTAAGCCAGGACAGTTGACAAGAGCAAAGTAGAGTTAAGCCTTTTGGTAGGATGCCCAGACTTTGCATTTCGGAATATAACCAACCGTAAGTAAGACCACCCACTTAGGACAGACGAAACAAAACTTGCACATCCTTAAGGCATTCTAAAGAGTAGAACTCCAGTAAAGAATAGACTTGCTCTGATTCAACAGATTCTTAAAATAGCACCCTCCATTTCCCTTATCCCTATATTGTAGCTATCACCTTTTAAAGTAATATATAATGTATTTATTTATTAAATTAACTTTATGGTTTTTCTCTCCAAACTAGAATGAAAGCTCCAGGATTGGCATGTTCACTTCCTCAGCATTTATAACAATGCCTGGCACAATGTAGGTCCTCTATAAATATTCAAATAAATTAATATTTAATCTGTAAACAATACATTTGAATGAGAAAAAATTTTTTTCTTACAAGTCTGATGAAATGGGATATCATGGTTAAATTAATGAAAACCTGGAGTAAGTAACTTTTTTTAAAAAGAAATGTGTGTAGTCTTTGTATTTTATTTAAAATAGATAATTTCCCATGCAATGAAGGCTTGCCTTACCAAAATAAATCTCATCTTGTTTTGCTACTATCTTTGGAAATATAAAACATGGAAATAGAATATCCCCCAAAATACTTTTCATGATCTTTTAACTTTTGATTGATTGTTTTGCTTTAAGTACTATAAAATTAATACCTCCCATGGGAAGTATCTACCATATGACAAATCCATAAAGTGCTATAAAAAATTATCTTAAAATTTAATGAAAATCTACAACAAAAGTATTGTTTTTAGCCCTATTTTAGATTTCAAGGAACAAAGGCTTAAATTCCACTAGACATATGTTAATATTTATATTTTGGTTAGCAAAACCACGCCTTCAACCTCAGTTTTTTTCTGTACTTAAAAATTTACATCAACTAGGCATGGACCCAAAAATTTAAAAAGAGAAATAAATAGCTTTCCAGTAACCTCATTAAGTTAAAGAATACAAGACACAGTAAGTCCTCACTTAATGTCTTTGATAGTTTCTTGGAAACCATGACTTTAAGTGGAATGACCTACAGCAGATCCTTAAATAATGTCATTTTGTTCAACTTTGTTTTGTTATAATGCTGATGAGAAAAAGAAAATTGATTCTGTTATACATCATTTCACTTAAAGTTGCAGTTTCCAAGAATCTATTGGCAATGTTGAGAACTAACTTACTGTATATAACTTAAAGGAAAACTTGGTTCAACCCAGTTGAACTAAAAAAATAAATAAATAAAAAGAACAAAACATAACTCAAACTGAAAACCAGATTTACAAGATTAGTCTATGTAATAAAGAAGTAAATACACTTATATCGAATCCCTGAGATGGAGCAGAAACCCCTCGTAGGGGCCTGCTTGGCCCCTCAAGTATGGAAATAAAGGAAAATCTTAAGTGACTTCAGGGGAAGTTCCAGGCACCCAGCTAGCCTTACAGTGTGAATGAGAATAGTAATGGTCCTCTAGGCAAGCTAGAGTTAGGAGGTATTTAGTTGTCTGTGGAAACTTAATATGTATTTCTGAGTTGTTTTCCAGAAAACCCCCCCAGATGGAAAATGCAGATAAGGGAGAATTGAGGAATTGAACTCTGATCACTGTTCTCTCAATCCATCAATTTCCACCCTGCTTCAGAATATTCCACCTTTTTGGGCCAGGCCAATGCATAACCTCATGTATTGATTTGCAATTTTGCCCATCTGAAATGTACCCCTGCTTTTAAAATGCCTGATTTGCAAGCCATCAGGGAGTCCAGGTCTCAAGTGCTAGCTGCTTATGCTTCCTACTTGGTGCACTGCAATAAAGCTTTTTGCTCCCATTACAACTCTTGGCTTCAGTATTTGGTTTTACTGCACCGGGCAAGCAGACCCCGGTTTGGTTTGGTAACATTCCTGGCAAAATTTTGTTTATATTAGTCCCCAACTCCAAGTTAAAAACTAAAGTGAAAGTTAGTTAAGGCATTATAGAGTGAATGACTTCTTCCAACCAGCAGATTTTATGCAATAAACTTTTATTAATCACTAGAAATTACAACCAAATAAAAAAGAAAAGAGATCTGAATACTATGATATGTACAATGAATATAATACACTATAATACAACAGAATTGTTGATTATAGTCATCAAATGAAGGAACTGAGTTGCCAGCATAAAAAAAAGGACAATTTACCTCCAGACTACATCCCTGTCTGATAATGAGAGGACAAATCAGCTCAGGTTAAAGTTTCTGCTGATCTTTAAGACCCGATAGACAGAGCCAATGTTACAAAACCCTTTGGAAATAAGGTTCAGAAAATAGTTCTGGTATATATGAAGACTTTATCTTAACCATGCAAAGATAAATATGTTCTTAGGTTTCCAGGGGTTTATTTTAAGTTTTGTTTCTCTATATAAAAGTACCCTGACTAATCTGTCTCTTATGCGTTAAACTATATTCTGAGGTGTGTGAGTTAAAATTGATGGCTGCTCCATTTAGAATCCCTTGAGGGTGCTTTGGGAACACACAGTAAGGAATGTCTAACTTCTCTATTCACATGAACTAAACAAATTATATAATTTCTCTTAAGACTCAGTATCCTTTAAAGTGACTATTCTAACTTACTTCACAAGGTTGAAAAAAAAAACTGTCAGGTCAGCAGTCTGAAATGTCAGTTCTTGGTGTGCTCTTGGCTGAAGAATGACCAGATACACTGAAAGCAAGGTAAGCACTAAATGAGGTTTATTGAGGAGAGAAAGATAGTATTACACAGCAAGAGCAAGATATAGGTTTACAGAATGGTGTACATCTTTTGTCATAGCAAAAAATGGCCTTGGTTGTGGTCTGGGTCTGGTTTTGAAGTGTCTGGACCGGGCCTTGCTCGTGGTTCAGACATCATCATCAAACCACTTTGAAAGACATGACGTTAGTCTTGCTGTGCATGTGGATCTCCCTCCCATGAGCCTCTCTGAAAGCTGATTTCCGGGAGGGTGAACTACAGTGTAGATTTAACTTAATGACATGATAATTAGACTTAGGCTGTTCTAGGTCACCTTCCAGATTCTAGTGTACCTATGCTGCTTGGCCCATGGGCTAGAGAGTCCTCGGCATTCTTTTGCAGTTGGCGCACCAAGTTCTGATTGGTAGATTGGTAGAGTATTCCCTCTTCCCTGGTTTCGCAGTTGCTAGGGATGCCTGCCTTGTCCCCAGGAAGGGGCAGACAGAGGTCCCTAGCCGTCTATATAACAGAATCACATACAAAACCTCCAGGCGTAGAGTAGCTGTGACATTTACATTTTATTTCCGTTGCTATATATTTTAATAAGAATTAGGAGGAAGTACGTAATGCACATGATACTCTTCTGCTCAAAATCCTCATTAATGGTTGTCCACCGAGAAGAGCATAATGTCTCAAATCTTCAGCCTAACATTCAAGCCTGTCTATAATCTAACCTAAGCCTACTTTCTCAACCTTAATTTCCCCCATCAAACACCACTATCACCCACATTTTGGAATTATTCCCCAAGATGCCTTAGTTCAAATACACACACACACACACACACACACACACACACACACACACATTTATATGTGTATATATATGTATATATATACAATTTAATATTTCTGCAGAAGACAAATTTGTTTGTGCATCCAGAATCCATTTACTTTTTTCTGGTAACTAAACCTAGTGTCTGTCTCTATGGGTCCATCCTGTCTCACCATTGTCAACACTTGTATTTGAGGCTAGATCATCTCTACACTTAGCTCAAGTATGGTACCCATGAACCAAGTCTCCCTAGTTATTTCATTATATACCTCTGGCTAAAATAATTAGTTTAGAGATGAAAAAGTGATCACAGTAAGAGCAATGAGAAGCAATAAGATACTTTTTTCCTATTCTATTTGTGCGAAAGATATTCTAGCTATTCCTTCCTGATATAAAAAGTAAAGCTGACAGTCCTGTGATCATGAGTTGAGAACCATCTCAAACCTACACCAGTGAGGAAAATTAAACTTGGAGAAGTAAACAGTTAAAAATGGAGAAATAAAAATTCAGTTTTGGTAAAAGTATTCTAAGCCCTATATCCAGTATTATCTGAAAAATCAACCTATGAATTTTTTAAGTGAGCCAATACATCTCTTTTCTGCTTTTTTTTTTTTCCTGCTCAGGTAAACTTGAATCTGTTTTGGGGTCTCGGAGATTCGTAACTGATGCTTCTCCCATGGTTACCAAAATCTAGAAATTGTATATATTTGTTTTCTTCTCTTAGGAAGTTTACATCTATTTCGGAATATGAACTATATACAAATTAAAAGTGAACTAAGAGCACAGTATAATTTATAAGCCCAAATAAGGAGTTGTGGCAATGCTACTAAAGATATTTAAAGCAAGAATTGATTTGGGCCAGAAAAGATAGTAAGATTTAATCTAAAATAACTCTCTATTAAAATGTAAGCAAATGGAACTTTTAATCTGCCCTCAAACATTCCCATTTTTGTAACTTTGATATTTTATGGCTAATCAACCTAATATACTTTGTTTCTATATTGTAGCATTTAGCAATTTTAAAGATTATATTCAATCTAGCACTGTGAAAAAAAATTGTTTTCCATTGACTTTCAAATGTGGTCTTGCTTTTATATTTGACGTCTGATTCCAGAGTCATTATCATGCCATTTGGAGAAATATTTATGTTTACCATAGTGTTTTCAACAGAATGCTGCCTTAAAAAAATCCATAAAGTTAGCCAATCAAGAAGACAAATGGTCTGCAGCTGGGTTTTTTTTCCCTCTGTCCTATTAACACTCTAGCCTTGCCCACTCCTTCATTTATTCGTCTGTTTTCAAAGGAGCTCTTAATTACTTCCATCCCCATTTCAGTTGTAAATGCTTCTTTATTGCCATTCTTTCATTAGAATAAATCCTCCAACCTATTCAAGGATCTGACACTTTACCACTGATTTACAAGTGATTCAATTTATTAATCAGATGCCTTCTCTGGCTTTGGGATATCTGTATTGCCCTTGCTGGTAGCTGTTAATGAAGGGCCCTCTTTCTTCCTCCCCATTTCCTGGAAAATATGCAGGTACATTTTCAGCATTTTATTTCAGGAAAACTGAATTAGAAAAGAACTCGGGAAAATAGAAAATCTTGTAATTGTCTTGAAAAGAGTTATTATTTCACATTGTTGGCTGTCCAAGCTATAGTTGCAGTGGGGATAATGCGACCTATAAAAGATTTGTCTGAAATTTTCCATTGGAAATTCTTTCTTCATAGGTTTAAAGCTACTCCTTAATTCACTACCTTGGAACCAAATCATGATGCCACTGCACAATATTCTAAAAGCAAAATCAAACAACACACAAGTATCCACATTAAACAAATGGGGTGGTTGATTTTAGTATTTCTTTGTATGTTCAGAAAATTTCTCTTTAAAATATATTTTCTATTCTAAAGATTATAATATATAATATATAAATATATAAATATAAATACATATATAAATATAAACTGTATATTCATGAACTGTTATATGTATGTATTTATATACACATATATCAACTAAATATGCAAAATAGTTTACAGACCAGGCCATTCACAGGCCATACTTTACCACCATGATACAGATCCATGTACTATTTCTATGTCTGCTCCAAGCTCTCCACTCTTTTTACTGAAAAGACAAATTAGACTGGATCTTCTTTGCAATTTTTGACAGTGAGAAATCAGAAGAGAGGGTGTGAAAGGCTTACATACTTAGATTTTGAGCTGAAACAAAATTTTGTACAATAGTTTTCAACAGACAGCCTGCACTGGGTGATTGAGGAATGAGATGAAAGATGGCAAAGGGAATTGTTGTTTCCCATTTAGCTTTTATTCAATGTATTGTTTCTACAAATCAAAACAAAGAAACAGTAAATGGTAGCTTTTGAATATTGAAAATTCCATAAAGTTCCTAAAAGAAAATAATAGACTTTTGAGTAGAGAGATTGAGATTTTCATCTCGGCTTCATCTACTAATTAACAATCATGCGAACCTTAATCAAAGTTTGTAAATTCACTTAAAATTTAATTTTCTTACCTGTAAAATAGGCTTAACATATCTACCCAGCAGAGTTGCCATGAGAACTGAATGGATAAAAGCACAGGAAAACTGGTCCCTGGCATAGTGGGGTTCTGGTTTTTCTTTTCCACATTTTATGATGGGGTGCAGAGTGGTGTCAAGAGCATGTGGCCAGAGACCCAGATTTCCTATGTTAAGAGAGGAGAGGGATACCATGCTCCCCTGAAACAGGAAAAAGAGTGTTTTTGAATCATGAAAACTCAGAATTTTTTGTACTTAATGCGTATATATATCGCTCCTACATAAGATTATTCTAAACTCTGATTCTGTTAACTCCAGCCATCTGGATGTGGGCTTTATGCATTGTAAATCAGGCAGCACTAATACGTTGAACTTAGATATTTCCACATCTGCCTTTAGTTCATCCGCCTATATGATGGTTATAGTTTTATATACTGCCATGCATTGCTTAACAATGGGGATACACTCTGAAAAATGCATCCTTATGCAATTCTGTCTTTGCTTGAACATTGTAGAATGAATTTACACAAATTTCAATGATACAGCCTACTGCACACCCAGGCTATGTGGTATAGCCTATTGCTACTAGACTACAAAACTGTAAGTACTGAATTTACAGGCAATTGTAACATGATGGTACAGGTTTTCATATCTAAATGTAGAAAAAGTACAGTAAAAATATGGTATTATAATCTTATGGGACCACCATCGCATTTTTGGTCTATCATTGACTGAAACATCATTGTGGGGAGCATGACTGTATATAGAAATAAGGCAACCCTGATGCATTGGTCCTGGTAAGGTATGCTCTCCCTCACTGCATGTAGACATCTCTGATTGGCTGGAACTAATAATAAAGTATTATCACAGAATTGGGACTTCAGAGTCATAATTCATACACATATACACTCTACAATACACAGCTTTCTCTAACTCACTCTAATTTACTATGCTTTATAACATATCCACATGAATATAACCACAATCATTGTGAACAAAGCATATTCTTTAAGTATATTGACAATGTTCCACTGTGTCCAGTTACTCAGAACATACAGGTGATCACATAGGTGTCCGAGGCATTTAGTCCTACCAAACAAGTATCACTCCGTTCATATAATCCATGCATACTCTACCCAATGCATTTTGTTTTAAATATTTTCTATATCCTTTTTGTTTAGCAAGACTATGTTCAGCCCCTATGGCCATTCATATGATCCATATTTGGGTCTGTTTTATTGTTTGTTCTGTCTTTGTAATGACTTCTGAAATCCTTTGATGATGTTGTTTGTCCCTTTCTTCCATGTTCTTTAATTCATGTATCTCCTTTGAGGAGTTAAAAGGCCTTAAAAACAATATTTCTAACATGTTCTTCTTAATCCTTCCCATTGGCTGGTCTACATAGGCCATAGGTAAATGCCATTTTGCTTCTGTACTTCATTCGTTGTCTGTTCGGATTACAACTGCGATTGATTTTGTAGATTTTGAAATTTCAAATTTAATATATAATGATTTGTCCCATTCAGCATATTCATATCTTCTCCTTCTGTATTTTAGTATTATCCATTGGTTTTTCCCTAATTTTTTCAATGCCTTTATTGTCTTAATAATCACTGTACATTGCTCTCATGCTTTCTGTTTTCTTTCTTTTTGTGTTTTCCAGGTTCAATCTTCATATGCTGAATCTTAGTCTAAGCCCACTTTCTAACTATCCAGATAGTTCTCTTTTATATACTCTTAGTGATTGTCTAGGCCTCTCTTGCTGATCTAGCTCTTCTCCTGTCTTTTTTTATCATGGGGTACAAATGTTTTGATTACATAATTTGCTTTTGTGCAGTTTGAGTCAAAGTTATAAATATGCCCATCACCAAGGTAGCTAGCGTGCATCATACCTGTTAAATGTAAAATTCTCCTATCTTTTGAGGTATGATAAATTTTATGTGGACTTTCTGGACATAGTTGGTAATTTGTTGAGACTTTGAAATTATTCATCAAATAGATCAAGCTGATGTTTCATAGGGTAAATTTACATGATCTCTGTGGGATTCCCACTTGGTTTATCTTTTGATTATTGTATTCTCTTTGGGTACTGTGAAATTATATTTGGGTCAATGTTTCCCTTTACAGTCTACATTATTCTGGATGCATGTCTTGAAAGCCATAGTCCTATTCAAAGAAAATTTGAACACATTGTTCTTGGAATAACTCTCAGTCAGTATAAATATTAATATGGCACTACTTGTAATCTCTCACAAAGTATCACACTTTCTCAGAGGTTTTCCTGATTCCATATTTTAGTATTTTCATTGCCCTTTTATTTTTTCTTTGCACTCCCTGCTACCTTGTACCTTTATGTGGTCTTATGCTTTGATCCTAGTCTTCTCTTATGATTTGACATTGGGGAACTTTTCAGTAGATAGTTATTACTATTACTTCGACACTTAATATGAACCCATCTCCTAGTCACTTTGTCTGTCACTTACTATAAAGTACTAATAATTCATTTGAGTTTGTGTGATTTATGTGAATAAAGCAGATATATTTCTTAAAAATATATCTGTAAAGTTTAATTCCAGTTTTCCTGTCCATGTCTATAAAATAGGGACCACTTATGAAGGAATGTTCGTTTAGGGAAATTTTTTGTTGGCAGAATGTTTCAATTTCCACATTTTTGCCATTTTTATACATCTAAATCATCTAAATAGTTCTCTTCTAAAACTTTACCCATCTGGTTATAGTTTTGCCTATATGCAAATTAGGCAACCTAAGTTGTTGATCTTGGCAAGATTGTGACATCCTCCATTGGATGGAAACATTCCCTTTGTTTCAATCTGATAAAGTGCTATAGCCAAAGCTAGGGCTTATAGTCATAATTTGCACAGGCAGAAAGTCTAAAACATCTACTCACATAGTTGAGCCAGCTCCACCTCCAAAATACAACGTGATCTGCCCATTTCTTTCTAGCTTCACTGTCATTTCTCTCAACCAAGTCTTACATCTTTCACCTGTATCAGTGCAATAGATGGTCTTTCCTCTTTCTCTCATGCACTCTCTGATCTCATCTCTACACTGCACACAGAGTCATCTGAAAGCCCAGTTCATGTAAAATCCAAATTCTCAGTGTGGTTGTCAGAGCCCTGCATGAACTACTCTATGCTTATTAGCTCCTCCATCTTATCTCTTATCACTCAGGTACCTCGTGTTATTCCACCATCCCACTGGCTGCCTGTCAGTTCTGTACCCAATGAGCTATTGCCCACAAAACACCATTTACCATTATTTTTCTATCTTTCTGAAATTCTCTCCCAAAGTTTTCCCAGTGCTGACTCTTTTTTGTTCTTCAGGCATCAGCTAAAATTGCACCTTTCTGCAGTGGATTTCTCTTACTATCCTCCCTAAATTACAGCCTTTCTATCATTATCTGTGGTTTACTTGTATATTTCCAGACTCTTCCCTAAAATGTTATTTCCATGATTTTGAGAACTCCGTCTTATTTTTATTGTATACCCAGCACCTAGCATACTGTCCTACAGATAATAAGCAATCAGTATCTAGTTAAAAAAAATGAATTAATAAATGAATAAATTATGGAAAGAAGTGAGTTTTACTTTGTTATTCTCATTGCTGGTTTTTGACTCTCATTCCAATTACAAATCTTATAGATGCAAAGCAATGTTGGAGAATGAGACAGGGAAGATATAAAATCAAAGAGAATGTCCCACAAAGCAGAAAAAAGTCATTTCCAAATACTTCACCCGCTAGTTATGACATTGCAACTGGAGAAAACTCCTATGCAAATTCAGTCATGCAAGCCCCATTTAGCTCAGGAAAATGTGTAGAAATTGATTGAGTGAGCAGCTGGTGATATTGTAGTCAGGCTCTCTGGAAGTTAATTGGGAAGCGTTGTGAAAAATCCTGACATTGTACGTGGAGCTATACTGACTTCCATTGTGCCCCAGACACTCATCACATGCAGTTGCTCTCCACTATTACAAAATAACTGGATGCCTTGGAGTCTCTGATGACTCTTGTCAATAGCCTGCTAAGAAAACGGAGGCAGAGGGAGTGATGAGCTGGAGCTAGAACTTTTATAATTGGAGTGAAAAAGCCCCTAATCTTGTAGGGTTTTTTTTTCTTTTTTTCCTTCACAAGATATTTTTTTCCTCCTATGGAAAAAGACAAACTCCCCTTTAGGATCTCCTTTTATATTCTCTGGAAAATCTAGAATTGAAATTAGATTTTTTCCTTGTTTTATTTATGTGTTTGTATCAGTTAGATATTGTCATGAAACAAATGCCCCAAATTTAGTGCTTAAAACACCAAGCGGCCATTTTTTGTTTCTTGCAAGTCTGCGGTTTAACCTAACGGTGCTGTTGTTCTTTCTGGAGAGGGCTTGCTCATGTGTCTTTGATGAACTGACAGTTTGGCTGATGGTCTAAGGTGGCCTCACGTGCAGTAGCAGGGCTCCTCCCCACGTATTCCTCACATCTTTACTGACTGTTAAATTCTAGGCTTTGAGCTCTGTGCTGGTAATACAAAGATCAATAAAACTCTTTGACCTTGAAAAGTTCAGAAACTAAAAGAAGGAAATAGATATATAGATGAATCCTACATTCAAACACTATAGGCGGTATGAGAGAAGGTTGTGGTGTATAGGAAGGATACCAGAGAGCAAAAACTTAGTCCTAAGTAGAGTGAGAGGGAGGAATCAGGGTAGACTTCATAAAAGATGTTTCTTATATCAAATCTTAAAATATGAGATACGTGTCTACAGTATTCTATATAGCAACATGCTGAACAGGTATGTAGCTAGGGGCAATAGACTATGTCATTTAGCCTAGGTATGTAGTAGGCTATACCATCTAGGTTTATGTAAGTACACTGTGATGTTCATACAAAAAAAAAAAAAAATATGAGAAATATTTTGCCAGATCTCCAAGCTGGGAAATAGGATTCCAGGCAAAAAGGGCAGCTGAGCAAAAGCACAGATGAGTGAAACATGCAATGCGTTACCGGGCCTGGCACGTGTGATGTATGAATTGAGCAGTGTGAGATAAGGCTGGAGGAGTAGATATAGGTCATGGGGGATTTTGTATGCCAGGCTGAATTGGGATTTGCCTTAGACATTAAAATAATAATAATGATGATGACAATGATGATGATGATAAAATTATCACCAATATTTATTATGCTTTTCCTACATGCAAGGCATTCTCAAAATAGTTCGAATGCCTTTTCTCATTTAATGTTCCTTTATGACATAGGTACTACCATATACACACTTTAAGATGTGTTTTTTAAGGCTAGAAATGTTAAATAACTTGCACACAAGTGAAATAAATAGTCAAGTAGGATTCGGTCCCATATTCTTGAGCCCAAATTCATAACACTAGGCTCATAGTGTTTATCAATGAGAAGACCATTGATAGGTTTAAGTAGGAAAAGAATGTGATCAGTTTTGCATTTTATAAAATACTAGTTAGCAGCACTATGGAGGAGATAAAAGATTGGAAACAAAGTAATCATTTAGCAAGCTGTGGCAATAGTCCTAGTTAGAAATAATGAAGATTTGAAGTATGACCTTAACAGTAGGACTAGAACAAAGGGGATGGATTCAAGATCTCTTAAGAGGATGTGATAACATTTTGGATATATAAGTATAAGGAGAAGGCTGAAATGACTCCAGGTTTCTGACTCAATTGCCTGAATAGAAAGTGATAACAGAGGTGTTGTATGGCATAGAAGTTAAGCCCAGATTCCTGAGAGGACTACCTGAGTTTGGGCCCCAGTTCTGACACTCATCTAAGGGGCTAAGTTCTTCAATTTCTTCATATGTAAAGTGGGATAATACTTGCCTCAGTAAGTTGTTGTGAGGAATAAAAAATTAAATAAATAAAAAGCATTTAGCAGAGTGCCTGATACACAGTTAACTCTCAAGAAATGTTAAATATTATTCATTGAGGAAAGAGGGACAAGCATAAAGGAAAAGGTGGTGAATAGAGTTTCAGGTGTGTGTAGTATGAGGTTCTCTTGAATCAATGAGTCTATAGTTCAGGAGAAAGTATGCCTAATTTTGGAGTCATTAGCATATAGGCAATTGTTGAAGTCCTGTGCAGTTGTGATAACATAGGAAAACAAGAGAAAAGCAGCATTTAAGTGGTGGGGGGAATGAAATGCTAAGAAACAATAATTAGGAAAGGAGGAGAAGTCAAGAGAAGAATACCTTTCGAGGTGATTAAGAGCTAGACACCATCAAATGCTACAGAGGTTAAGTAAGGTGTGAATGTCTAACAGGCATCTCTAATTTAGCATGTCCAAAAGAGGAATTCGATTTTTCCTGCTATTTTCCCAATCTCAATAGATGGCACTGCTATTCTTCAAGGGGTAAGACCGAAATCATGGGCACCATTTTTGATTATTCTCTTTTTTTCATTTTAACGGTGTAGTTATCAAATCCTTCAAAATACAAAAAAAATGAAGCCTTGACCTTTTTCATCACCTATACCCGTGGTTCCCAACTCCCAGGCTGCAGCCCGGTACTGGTCTGTGGCCTGTTAGCACATCACCACCTGAGCTCTGCTGACCCTCCTCCCCCCTCAGCCATGGAAAAATTGTCTTCCATGAAACCAGTCCCTCGTGCAAAAAAGGCTGGAGACCACTGACCTATACCACTAATCCCTAGTCAATTAAAGAATATATAAATCTTCCATTCTATTACTGAAAACATAACATTACATAAAATTGAAAGCTCCAAATATGCTGAATCCCCAACTTAAGCTGTCTGCCATGCTTCATAGCATAAAACAGAAAATATTTGCTGAATTTAAATTAGCCAATTTATCACATCATGATAGGGAGATATAAAATCTTTGTAGCCTAGTTACTTTTGGAAAAACAGCATTTTGTGAGTTCACCATAATACCAACCAAATAATTCCAGAAAAAAAAAAGACTTTGACATGCTTATAAGCATTTCAATTAATTATTGCATTTGCGTTAACATTTTATTGAGAATATTTTCTGTCAGTGCATCCTATTTACAATTGAGTTTATAATTACTTATAAATTTGTTTCTCCTAAAGAGTTGTTATTATTTCTGCTTTATAATAACTTGAATTATATATGTTTCCCTTTTATTCTGGCCCCCTGAAAGCTTAGAGATAAATATGAATACATAATGTTACCTGTGTTGACTTATATTGAAATCTCTTTACTTGATTCTTACCTTATGTTTTTACTAGTTTATTAAATATGCCTTTTACTATAAACTAGCTAAAATTCTTTGCAGAAGAGGTAAATTTTAACCAAATATATTTGATTTTTTAAAATCCAAAAGGGAGTCTTGCATGAATCAAAGCTGAGACATATGACTGATTGAAGAAAGGGTTATGTGACAACTCAGAAGTGGCTCTCTCCGTGCTCCAGGTAGACGACGATTCTGTAATTGGTATACAGTGCTCAAGGACACTTAACAGAGAAAAAAAACCACACGTAAAAGAATTTTGTTCCATAACCAGGAGTCCCATGAGAAAAACACTGTAACCATATAAGCAGGATAAAGTTTTAGGTATTTGATATGTAAAAAAAAAAAAAAAAAAAAAAAATCAGATCATAGGAAAGAGCACTGGGTCTGCAAGGAAGACTCTGGCTAAAGGTTGGGAAGTAGACGTGTGTGATGGGCCAGTCTCAGCAGCCCAGCCTCGGGGGTTTCAGAGAGTGGATTGTAGGTAAAGTGTGAGCTGTATTTGAAATTACTCCAACTCAGTCCCCGGGGAGCACCTAGACATCCTGGGAGGAACAAAAGTATGTGATACAACTTAAAGATCTGTGTTATTACAGTCACTGGACCTTTTAATGTGGCACCCCCTTGGAAAGGAGCTGGATACCATGATAGAAAGCCATTTCCCTGCAGATTGGAAAGAGGGGTGAACACTGGAGAAAGGAATGAGATAGTATGGCAATCTAGGCAGTATTTCCAGTGAAAATGGATGTCTCCATCTTTGAGAACCCTGAGAGAAGCATGTTTGGGAAGTGTCTCTGAAGTCCTGCCATTTAACAGAGGGGTTGTAAACCGGCAGAATAAGAGATAGACTGTTAAAATGACCTTGCATAGGACTCAGAAAGTCAAAGCCTACCTTATAAAATCGGAGCAATCCCTCATTTCTCATGTATTCATTACCCTATAGCAACCCAGCAATTCTACTCTCATAATAAAATATTCTACTAATGGTCACTAATGGCCTCTTATTGTCAAATCTAATGAATTCTTTTATGCAATTTATTCAACAAATATTTATGCAATACTTACTAACTTCCAGGAAATGTTCTGTCATCTGTGATACCATAAATGATATTCTAGTAGACAGGTTAGTGAAGCAGAGGCTTGAAATTCTTTTTCAAGTAGTATTTTTTTTTAATTGGTGGACTTGGGTTTTCTAAATTTGTATCAGAAGTATGGATGAGGTTTTTAAGGTATTTTGCTAGGGGATCAAAAATTAATTAATCCTACTATAAACCACATCCACCCCTCCCTGTAGAGTTCCCAGGAGAAATGATATATGATCATGATATATGCACAAATAGAAATGAAGAGTGAGAAACAAGTTATCACTTAATTTTTGCCTAGGCTTGTGCCCAATATTCTGTTGTAAAGATCTCTAATAAATACCCTAACACGTATGACTTGAACTCAAAGCCTCCAATCAGAGAGCTACCTGCTACTAAGACAAATCTTAATATCAGTCAGATTCCAAATATCCAAGCAATGAGACCTCTCTAATTTAGATGTAAAAGTTGTACAGACTTAGGATACACTGTATCCTGAATATGATTGCTGGTAGTTTTCAGTTTATCACAGCACACACCTGTGGGAGAGTGTCCTCAGTTACTCCAGGGATACAGCCTGTCCTCCTAAAGTCAACTGTCTCACACTCAAGCACACAGTGTTTTTGTTTGACCAATATTAAGTTTTCTAATATATTATGCATAATGGTTTGTATGCCTAAGTATGTTTTGCATAAGATAAAGAAATACCAAAGTCATGTCCCAAAGTCTACCAAAAGCAAATAAGGCAATCTCTAAGCACATCATTCACAAAGTGATAGTAACTTTCTGAGGCTCTGCACAATCAGTAATGCATCACTTCTCTGTGGAATGTCATTGTTTTTGGTTCAAACTAATTTAGAGTGTTTGTCATGAAAAAATTGAGAAAATAAAAATTAAATGTGAAAGTTACCCAATAACCCTTTACCCAGAGATAATTTTTACTAACATTCTGAAATATATACACAGTCTTTTTTTATCATAAAAATTCCATTTAAACAAAAATAAAATTACACTGGAAATAATGTTTTCTTATATATCCTTTTCATATAAAACATCATGAGCATCTTGCTACGGTATGGTAAAATAAAACTTACGGGGTTGGGGGGCATTGTTTTGGACTGAGCTTTTGTGCTAGGCAGTAACAGACCAAACCAAAATGGAGTCAAATGTGATGTAATCAAACTTTAAAAAAAAGGGGAATCCAGGCCAGTTTTTCCAAAAAATAGAAGATTTATGGCATTCAATGGAAATGGAGACAGGCCCAGTCAACCTGAGCCAGCATAAGGAAGTCCCCTCTGCTTTAACTCTTATAAGAAAAATAATCTGAAGTAACCTGATGTTAACCAATTTGTTTTTTGCATTATGCTCTTTTCTGATTCCTGCTCAAGCTACCTTATAAAATCCGACTGTTCTGGCAAGCGCAGTGGAGTGCCTTTCTATTTCACAGATGGGATGCTGCTGCTCAATTCATAAATCACTAATGAAAAACAATTAGAGCTTTAAATTAAATTTGTTAAAATTTTGGTTTTTTACAGTATTCAATATTATTCTACAATATTATTTTTAAAGGTGCACTTTATTCCATTTATGGATGTGCCACATTTTTTTTCCTAATCATTGACTATGCAGAACAAGCACAATTTACATCATGTGTCCTATTGTTAACTTTACATTGTTTATGTGTCACTATTATAAACATTGACATGATACACAGCCTTTTAAACAGATCTTTTTACCCATCTATCACTTGTTCATTAGGATAAATAAGAAGTAGAATTATTGAGTCAAAAGGTATGTACATTTTTCAAGTGTTTTAATGTAGACCATCAAGATATGTGCATGAAAATTTGTCTAAAATGTAAAATTCCAAAGAACAGTATGAAGATGTGTTCACGTCCTACATTTTCTCAAATATTGAACACTGCAAGATATTTTCTTTAGAGTTTGATTGCTAATCTGCATTTCTGTATTTGTTAATGGAGTTAAAATTAGCCTTATAGGTCTGCCATTAGCATGGTTAAGACAGCATATTACTACTTTAAAGAAAATAAACATTTCAAGGGTAGAATCTCACCCACTGCTCCATTTTACTTACAGAAAAAGTTCAAGTTCCTTACAGAAACAATTCTGCAGGTAACTAACCATCTCTACTTTTTCAGGACTGTGTTAGTAGCAAATAACTGAAACCCAACTGAAACTAGCTTAGACAATAGAAAACTTTTCATTTAAATAAGCTAAATGAGCCACAGAAACACTAGAACTGGAGACCCAAATACTATCTCCCATATGTCATTTCTTGTCTCTGCTTTTCTCTGCCTATTAATTTTATTCTCCAGACTTTGAGGCTGGAGTGAAGATTAATCTTATTCTCTGATTGCAAATTTAAGAATTATTCTCTAATTTCATATTTTAAAAAAAACTATGAATGACTTTAGTTGGGACATATTTTTATTAAGATGCTATAATTGGTGTCTTCCACTACCTTGCTGATGTAGGGAGATTAAATTTTTCCAAAGGAAAAAATATTATTTCAAGGTAAAAAGAGAAACCCTGTTTAGACAACTAATATTTGATTAGTACATAATAATAGTATCTATTCTCAGAGGCCTCTTTTCTGAAGATCTTGAGCAAGAATATTCTAATGAACTTCTTGCATGTTTTATATCTGGAGATAAGAGAAAGGTGACTACTTCTTTGGATATAATTTTCTATCATGTTTGAGTTAAGCCTTTGTTTACATGGAGTCAATTGGGCAGCAGAATGGCACAGCAGAAGCATGTTGGGCCCATTAATGGAATCAATTATACAGCTCACACTGCTAAGTATTGGAGATACAATAGCAGAATTTTGCAAGAATTTGAGAAAGAATTTCCCTTGCTCATCTTCCCAAAGCCTGAGATAAAAGATTCAGTGACCAAGTCTATCTGATTCAGAATACTCTTCAGTTTCCATGAAAATATAGACCCCTCTAAACAAAACTCATGCGTGTGCCTGTCAGGGTGTACCTAGTTGATGAAAATTACTAAGAATCAAAGGTAAAATTGAAATGTCAAATGAAGAAAAGTTAGCTGCATGAGCTATGTACCATAATTACTCAATAAAAGAGCCATAGACGACTCCTGTGCAATATGTATGTCACATTTTCTTGTGGGCATCATCCATCTTGGAATAATTGAATTGCATATAATTTTAGCCCTAAAGATTTATCCATTTACAACTATGTTCACATGAATTTGCCGTATCTGTTCACAGATAACACAAGAGGTAAATATTCTAAAATACAGGAATCATGAGTATAGCTTTCCAATATACAATTCTTGGTCTAAAAGTTATAAGTTCAAATCTAATGTAGATTAGTAATGATGTATTAACATCATACTTTGAAGGTCACTGGAAAGAAGTCAACAGCTTGATGCTAGTCTCAAGAAAAAAAATGTTACAAGGGTGTTCTCTTCATCAGGAAAATTGCTTAATATAATATAGCAAAAATCTTTTATTGGATAGAGATCAAAGCCTTACAGAGATAAAATTAGAGACAAGAGTAAAAAATAAATAAATATATAAACAATGCTCAAGCTCCTACTGCTCTCTATTTATATGAAGAAACATAATTTTACTTTATCTGTTATCAATATGCAACCTTAGATGGAAGATATTTAATTTATACTATATATGTTATTTATGTATTAATAATCATCTAATCTTTCACAGATACATTATTTCTTCATTTCAAATAATTTTTATGAAAACGTACAATAAGATATGATTCTTGTGAAAAATACAGTTGAAAACTGCCTCTATTCAGTCATCTATGGGAATATCAATCATGTTAGCAGATTCAGTTACTGTAGAGTTTATTGAGAGATCAGGTTTATAACCAGATAAGTGGGTCTAAAAATATAATATTTCAATTTGAAGCTATGGAAAAAATTTAATTGAGAACAACCAAACTATTATGGAAGAGTTTTATAACAATTTATCAAACTATGACTTCCATGCCTTTATAGCTAATTATGTTATATTTAGCACAAATGTAATTCTCTTATGCCTTTGCCAACCCCTCCCAATTAAGGATTATAATCCTTAAGTAAAATATTGGAAAATGTGGTAAAATACAGTTCTAAGTGTCCCCCATCTATTCTCATCTGAATCAGTCATCTTTTTCTGTTTGCAGTAATAACTCCTTGAAGCATAGTGAATCTAGCAGGTTTTCAAATTCTGTTAGAATTTACTTAGAATCACTTTGCAATATGGGAGGCACTTTGCCTTAAATACTCCTCATACCTTTTTGAATTAATTACCTTTTGTCTTACTCTATTTGCCCCTACAAGGCTTAAATTATTAATTTATTCATTAAATATACTTGAGCACCTGTTATGTGTCAGTAAATGTGCTAGGGGCCAAAGATACCAAGTTAAATTAGATGACTTAGGCATTATAGAAGCGACCCATGCAACCTAAAGATTTGTACCACCATTATATTTTGAAATTAAAAAATAAAACAAATTAGATGTAAACCTTTTTCCTGAGATGCTTAATCTATGGTGAAAAACAGATAGCTACAGAGACAGAAAGAGGGGGGTGTGTGTATGTGTGTGTGTTTGTGTGTGTGCGTGTGTGTGTGTGAAGTGCTATGAAAGCCAAAAGAAGGAATGGTTGTACTTGAGAGTTGGGGGAATAAAAAATGTGGAAACAATACAATATCTCTGCCACACCCAGATTTGAAGGAAAGTTTCCAGAGCAGACAAGGGGGTGAGAAACAAGTTATCCCAGGTATGGAGAATAAAGTTTTCAGTCTGAATCCATCCTTTCTGTACCATGGGACTAGCCTTAGTATTCCTATGCAATAGTAAGCAAAGGGAACTAGAACCTGGATTCTATTGTTGTGTCATGTTTTTCACTAGCTTCTCAAGGTTGCTCTCGCTTAGCCATACTCTCCTAAGGACCTGTCTGAGAGTTCACACTCTTAGTCCTTCACTGGCTGAGTTACTAAGCTACTGTCTGGTTTTGTTGACCCCTCCGATTCCACAAAACAGGTGTCACTTTCACTACTCTGGACTCAGGGCCGACGTATGTCACCATGACCATGATATCTCACTTAAGGACTATGCTACCATTACTCCTCCCATATTTTGGGGGGGGGGTGTTAATTGTTCTTCTGGTTTTGGTATTCTGCCATCTTGGAGTGGCAGTGTAATTGCATTCAATGGCTTTTTTGCAAAGATGAGCACCTAGAAAATTGACAATAGGAAGGCCATAGCCATTGCAAAGAAAAGTTTTATGTTTATGCTACTTTATTATGTCCTTTGTGTAATACGCTTTTCCTTCTTTTACATTTGAAGTTAACTTAGAACCAAATAGTCAAGACTTTAAAAAAAAAATGTTATTTATATCCAAAATGCTGCTGCTGTCCCAGAAGCAAGCTCTGTTTAAAATCCTTAACATGTTCATATTCCACTGTATGAAGCTTGTGTAGCATTGACTTGAAATGAAGGAAAATCAGTGTTCATGTGTAATATCTTTAAAAATCATAGATGAGAAATCACTACCTAAAGTTAGAAATAATATATATACACACACAAATATGTGTGTGTAAATATATATCTCACAAATTAAAACTGATAATATATCACATTTATAAAATGTCCATAATACCAAAAATATTATAAACTGATATACAGCCAGAGAACTTTTTATTACTAAGACAATAAAGGACTACTAAGTGAGGATGGTCAATGATTTTTGTTTTATTTTAAAGGTTGTATTCTATATAATACTATTTTGAGAGGTAAATTTTGGCCATTATGATACTTTTAATTTATTTTGATATTTCAGCATTATATTTAATCTGATTCTATTCCTTATTTCTACTTTTAAAAAAATTCTCATAAATGCAGTTCTCAACATTTGTTTCTCTTATAATGATTTCAATATTTCTATATTGGTATAATAATCTTTACTTTGGACAGCTCTTTTGCTAACTTGTTTCTCAAAACACATCTTTAAGTGTTTCTGGAATGATGAATGCATGTAGTTTGAGGTTTTAAGCTTGCTCACATGCCAATTCCTTATTTTTGGTATCTAGTAAACACTGATTAAAATTTGAAGTCCCTATATGAAAGTATTAAAACAAAATTAATTTGCACATAACTCCTATCCTTCTATCCACACAAAATGCAGAATTTAATCGGACTAGGTAATATGTGGCTAAATTATACTAAAATTCTTTCTACATTAGCACAAACAGCCCTTTAAAAGCTAAGAACTCAATTCCCCCAGCTTCCTGGTATATTACTTTTTAACATTTGCTATTAATTTTAATGAAAATGATTGAAAGTAATATTCACTAAATGTTTTGGAAATTTTCCAATCTATGTTAATACTTAATTGAAATGTGCCTGAGGCACTTAACATATTTTAGCCTTACACTGATGGTTGTTTGGTTTTGCATAGGACTAAGAAAAATTGTAAATAACAGCAATGCCTTTGGGCAAGGAGGCTGGAAATTACAAACCTAAGGTTAATGAAAATGACCTTTATGCACAAATGTTACTGTCAGAGGTAAAAACAATGAGTTATTTGCTAGTTATGAAAAATAAACAAAAAAATAAAGAGTGCTGCCATATCCCATTCCTATTTTCCAATATCTTGACCTTTTACTTCTTTTTTCTTCAAGATGCATTTCCTTTGCACCAAGTTTTGTTTTCACTAATAGTATTCCAATTTTATCTAATTCCCCTAGTTTTGAGTTCAAGATATTTATTTTGCTGATGACATGGTAAAGAGTTTCCTTTTAGGCATGTAATGTAATACAGACATTTCTGAGGTTTTTCTTATAAAAATTCATATAAAGTGAGTTGTGATGAATTGTGAATTATGCTTCAATAATAGAGATTAAGAAAAATGGAAGTATATGTAACCGTCGAAGTTTCTTTCTGAATGTTCAGATGTTCTGAAACATTCAGATTTTCAATTTATTACTGTGTTTCATGTATAAGGTACTGGGCAGCTACTTGTCTAATTTAAAAAAAAAAAAGAAAGAAAAGAAACATGACCTTCATCCCCAATAATCTAATATTTAAATTGAGTAAACAAGATATATGTATTAAAGCAACTAGGGAATCAACTAAAGAATTAAATATTAGCAAAAATCAAGTCATTTCAATTAGGGACAAACTTTATTTCTGACTTTTCCTTTATAGCTATGAAAAAAAAAATTGTCTAAATCACTCTCTAAATTTCAGAAATCATCAAAAATTGTATTAGGTAAATTAAAGCATAAGAATTCCGTAAGACTTTCTTAACTAATTACCAAAAGGAGCTTTCTATCCAAAGATTAAAGTCACCAAACTCAATTGTTATTATTTTTGACATGTACTACTTACTAATTTTAATGGAAGCATTAGGAATTTTTCTCTGAAAGATACTAAACAGACATTTAATTAGAAATGTTTGAGTTTGAGTTCACTTGAGAAACCAAAGTTCTTGTTAGCAAATCTTTTGTGCAAAGAACAACTGTGGTTACAATAGAATATAAAATTGTGTGCAAGGCACTTGAGAAAGCAGGTATGAAGATACACAAATCAAAAAGAAGCACATGTGCTCTGGATTCCTCTTTCCGAATAATCACAAATGACATGACGAATATACAATACCTGAAAAGAGATTTGCTAACATTAACTTTATCATTCAGCTCAACAGAGGCTAAAGGTAGGAGGGGCGTACTATCACGTATGCCCAGTCCACCCACATTTATTCATTCAAAAAACATGTCTTGGTCTCTTACAACATTTCAGTGTTGACCACCCTTAAATCCTGTGCACTCTTTTGGTTCTGTTTCATAACACTCTTCTAACTTGGCTACCACCACTCAGATTCCTTAACTGTTTCCTCTACCTCCACGACTCTCAACACTCCGATGTAGGCCATCTCTAAGCCTCTGGAGTTTTCATCTTATTGCTTGTTATTCTATTCATAGCCCATTATATCCTTTCAGAAAGCCTCAATGATGATCTCTCTTCAGATGGCTCAGAATCCCTTATTTCCAGCTCTGAGTCCTCTCCCAAATTGTAAATTGGAATGCTACCTCCCTCCCGCCCCCGCCTTCGGACATCTCTACCTGGACTTAACATATCTTAGGCGAATCTCTTTAAAAGTCTCTCCCTAAGAATGCCTTACTTCCCAATCTTTCTTCACTTTCTTCTCATACTTAAAGTTCACCCGATCTCCTTATTGGCCATAGAGGCTCAGGTTTGACGCCTCTTTTTAAATTGCCTAATTGTACCTTCCAAGGAAAAGTAGAGCTCCCTATTCCTTCAAATTCCTTCCAAACAAGAGTGACTCATGGCTATTTGTCTTCCACTAAAATTTCCTCCTGATCCTCTCATTTCTATGTATGGCACTCATTCTTTCATCTTTCCAGGTGAAGAACTTTGAATCTACTTCATTTCTTTCTCTTCCTTATCCTCACGTTTAGTCATTCACTTAAAAATATAGCTTTTCCCCTGAAAAAAATCTTCTGATTGGATACCTTCTTTTAGAATTTCGGGTCCCCTTTCTCAAGCAGAAGCCGCCTCTTCTTTCCTCTAAACCCTACCAAACAAGGTCATTTATTGACATTTGTGTTCAATTATTATATCCTTAATTATTATTATTCAGGAGATAATAATGCTACCTTTTCCGTCAGAGTATCTACCACAGCAACACCAAACTATAAACACTAAATTCCTTTATTTATAATACTTATAAATGATTCCTCTTTTTAAAAATCTGTACCTACACTAGTCTACACGGTATACTGAACTCTTAACAACAGGGACCATACCTCTTTGCTCTTCTGTTCAGTTCTGCTCCACCTCAAATTTTATACCTTTATTATACTATCATCTTCTTCATAATCATCTTCATCACCCTTACCACCACCACCAGTACCAACATCATCACCATCATATTCATTATTCTTACAATGTATTACATTTATATATTCATAGGGTTTTTATTTTCAAAGAACTTTCATATGCTTACTTGCTAAAAAGGATAACACAACATTTTGAATCAGATTACTAGTTTTTCAGAGGATAAAGAGTACTCAAAAGTACTTAGAAACATGTAATAATAAGAATATTCCCTGAACTTAAGGAGGTTAAGCTTCATAACAAATAAGTATTAAATAGGGTATGCTTGTGAGCTTTCTACTAGTGTTTGAGGACATGTGTCTTAAATTTGAGTAATTCTTTAGCTGTACTCCTTGAGGTGCATAAGATTTTCATGCTACTTTTCCTTCCTTAGTAACCTAAACTGAAGGAATGCTAATTCAGGTATAGTAGTATGAAGAAAGTACAACTCTTCTTATAACCTCCATTTTAGCCCTCAAATACCCCCACTGAGCCTGTATTAGTAAAAAATTGCTCATCTAACAGTACAGTCATCCCTCAGTATACAAGAGGGATTGGTCCCAGGATCCCAACCCCCAGAACTTCAAAATCCGTGCATTCTCAAGCCCCACAGTTGGGCCTGTGGAACCAACATGTACAAAAAGTCTGCCCTCCCTATTCACTGGGTTTGCATCCCAGGATCTGCATTTGTTGTAAAAGAATCTCTATCTAAGTGGACCTACGGGGTTCAAATGTGTTGTTCAAGGGCGAACAGTATTACAATCAAGAAAACCAGTGTTTTATGAGATGCACAGAAATTAAAGGGAAAGAAATTCCAATTCTCAAGAGAAAAGTCCATGACTCTATGGGAATTTTAACAGCTAAGTATGCCAATGCCATGAAATAAGCCATTAACATGGTTTAAGAACTTATGTCATGTATTTCTGTGCACATATCTTAGAGTTACCATTCTGAAAATTTATCTGTTGGCCTACAGGGACTGGGAACCTCTAATTTTCCTTTCTCCTGAAGGATATTGTATATTCAAGACTCAAATCTGTTTTTATCTTTCATTTTATCACACGAAAAAACCAATGACCAATTTTTGAAAGCAACAGAATGCAGTTTGAAAAAATAACCTAGATTAGATTTACCACCCTATTAACTGAAAAGGAAAAAGACCAAAGGAAAACAAAACACCAAACAACAAAAATTGCTCTTGAATATCTTTTATGAGTAAGATCCTACGTCAGTGTTATTTCCTTTAATCCTTATAATTTGGAAAGGTAGGTGTAATTATTCTCTGTATATATTCAAGAAAATGAAAAATCAGAAATCCTAAAAATTTGGAGCTGAGATTCACATAAAAATGTAAAAATCCACTCATCTAATTAATGCACAATATAAGAAATCCTGGATGTCTTAACTTTTTTGCAAAGTTTGGATTAGTTAAACACATAGGATGGGAGGTTTAATTTGATGACTAAATATATCCCTTCCAAACAGATAAAGAATTGTTTCTCAGTAAACAAATGTTTATTGAGTACACAAAATGTATATAGTAACAGATGTTTGGGATTCAGCAGTTTAGCCATGCACTTTAAATTAAAATAGGGTATCTAAAATCTCATGATACAGGAAGAAGGAAGAAATGCAAATGTCAATTTAGTGTCATATCAGAAATAGCAGCAATGGCAACAAATGCAGCCTTAAGAAGGATGCAAACTCCTGGTGCTTCAAACCGTCTTTATTTGCTTAACAATTAAAAAAAAATCTTTTACTACAATTACTCTTATTCCAAATTTATCTCCAACATAAAGATTCCTTTTCTAATCATAATTCATTGACTTATATGCTTTTAAACATTCAGGCCTCATATAATACATCCTCTAAACCACTGAGTAAGCAAAAACACACCCAGAAATCTTGAAGATAAACAAGATGGAAATTCTAAGACATTTTGGGAACTCATGCTGCAATTTATCTTGGCTCAGTATCAATAAAAATGGCAATTATTTATCACAACATAAATATATCATTAATTATTCCATGGCATTCGGTCTAAATTCTATTTCTATCATGTCAGTGAATTTTAAATCTGGTTTGAAAGACAAAAAATGGCTTTCGTTTATACATGAAACAATGACCATCATGTTTGCTGACTAAATCAAATCACTTCAAGTTGTAAGGTCAGGAGGTCCTGACAGAGTTGGAGTCAGAAACCCTCAAGTTAAAAATTCATACACCCAAATCGAATACCTAATTCTTTTTGTTGACCCTGAAAAGTTGAATAAATAAGGTCATAAAGAAGCAAAGAAAACTTGTAGTGTCAACCCTGCTGTCATTTTTAATATGTCTTCCACAGAAGCTGAATCATTAGGTTCTGAAATTTTATTTGCTTATGATTTATTTTAGAACCTGCTTAATTAATATTCATAAGCACCCTTTTCTGTCCTTTGTTTCTAAAATTAATATAATTCCAAACCTGGAACTCTTACGTTTGGTTAAGAGTTTAAGTCTACATTGTTTTAACTTTTGCAAAACCAATGTGAGAACTAAAAATAATTATCCAAGTAACTTGACCAAAAACAAAGTTTTATAACACTTTTATGTAATGAATAAGTGAAAAAAATATTATAGACAAAAATTTTACAGGTGACACTTTCAGTTCTTTATTTTAGAGGTCTAAAACTTGGCATGGTGCTTAAACTTCAGGAGTACTATGCCAGGCAGAATAAGGGTCCCCCAAACATGTCCATGTTTTAATCCCCAGAACCTGTAAATGTGTAATGTTAAATGGCAAGGGAGAAAGAATGAAGGTTGCAGTTGGAATTATGGTTTCTAATCAAATGATCTTAGAATAAGGAGACTGGATAATAGGTAAGGAAATTATTCCAACCCAACATAGTATCAAGGGTTCTTATCAGGGAAAGAGGGAAGCAGAAGAGTCAATGTCAAGAGTGATGTAACATGAGAAAGACTCCACTAGCCATTGGGCCCTAGCTGGCTCAGAAAGTGGAATGGCACCCTGAACCAAGGAATCAAGCTGCTCTCAAGGCTGGAAAAGTCAAAGGACCACATTATTTCCTAGGACCTCCAGAAGAAACACATCCCTACCACCACCTGGATTTTAGACTACTGAGACCCATTTCATACTTCTAACATCAATAACTATAAGACAATAAATTTGTGTTGGTTTAAGCCACCAAGTCTATGGGAATTTGTTATAGCAGAAATAATAAACTAATAAATACATTTCACAAACATATTGCTAGTAGCTCCTGATTGATTTATTGATGGCAATACTCCTAATACCTAACATAGTACTGGCCATGTTGATGAAATAATTACATTTAACTGATTACCAAATTTAACTTCCATAGTAGTTAATTTAACTAGACAGACACAGTATAATGAGTCTACACTTTGAATTCCTGTACAACCTACATGCACATAGTACAAGTAGTTTGGAAGAATAAAAAAGAAAATAAGACTTTGCCCTGAATTTTATAATTTTTTTGGTAGATACAGTAAAATTTCACATGGAAACAAAGCAAATAAAGAAAACTACAATGGCACAGACCTGTATACAAAATACTGAAGCAATGCTACTGAAGTATAAGAAAGTTCTGAAAGTCAGAATTAATTTCATGGGGAAAATAAAATGTTATTTCAGAAAACCTCTCTTAGAATTATAAAAGCTGAAATGGAATTAAAATCTTCATTTTTAACAGAGGTCATCTAATAAACACTGACGGTAATTAATAATACCTCCTAAAATAAACCTTAAAATTGGTGTTGTTATCTATATCACAATAGAGATTATATTTTTGTAACTGTTGATTATAAAGCAAATTTCTCCTCAGAAATACATACGGTTTCTATTAATATTTCATAGTCAATCCTGCTATGAAAATGAATGTATTGATAAAAGGTAAAGCGTGTATTTACTAGTTTGTGATTATATATAGATAGCACCGTTTTGCTATACCTCAAGTATTCTTAATGAAAGAAAATAATGCAGTACAGGAAAGAGTCTAAATAATTCATTAAGTACATACAGGCCACTCTTCTCTAATAGCAATGGTCAGGAGTCATAAAGAGAAATGTTTCCTGTAATCCTGTTTTACAAATAACAAAGCACAATTAAAGATAATATATTAAATTGAGAGGGGAAAGAAAAGAAAAGTCTATTCCTAGCAAAAATAATTGTTATAATAGGAGAGGTATAATTAGAAACACCAGAAAGCATCTTAGCTATTCTGTTTGTCTCAGCTTCCAGAACAAAAATAAGATACCAGAAAAGACAAACATATAAACCTAAAACTGTATATTATAGAAAAAGAATTGTTTGTGTGTTCGATTTAAACAAATCTGAGTCAAACTGTGTCTATTTTGAGACTGCCTAAGGAGCCAAGTTGCGTTTCCTCTAGAGTACTTCAATGTCCTATGGGGCATATATCAAATTTGCTAAAATTCTCCAAGTAAATAACGAAACCTTGCCTTTGTCTATTTTAGGTTTTTTCATTACCCACAAAATGTCATTATTTCTGGGGAAAAGGTCAAACTACCTTAAGAGAATCTAAATCCATTATAATGGGTTAAATTAATGAAATTGAAGGAGTATTTAAGTCACTCTGAAGTACTTTAAAGTATAAACTGATTGAAATCAGGGGAGCAGCTTAAGTAGGGTATGATGGGAGCGTGAGAAAGAGAAAGCAGATTGTAATATATATTGATAAGTTCTTTTCAAGTAATGGAAAAATACACGCCAATCTAACTCATGAGCACAGACGCAAAAGTCAAACAAGATTTTAGAGAGCTAAATGTAGCATTGAGTAGAAAAGATCATACTCCACGATCAATTCTGGTTGATTTGTTAATACAAGGGTCATCTAATTTGTATGTGTCTTTTAGCTTCTAAGAAAAATAAAGGAAAATACTGTAAGATCATGTC
>RJWJ010006621.1:0-61465 GCA_004363605.1 Indri indri | reverse complement strand
CTTCCAATGTTTGCTTCTGTGACTCATCTGACTTCAAGAAATTAGACTGTCTGGGTGCATTTTCCCCCTTCCCTTGATGTGAGCAAAGCTAGAGGAACAGAGCATCTCAGACTGTAAATACACATGGTATATTTTGCTTCTTTTGCTAAACATTTCTTAGTCAATCAAGGATTGCTCGTACTGAAGACTAAATGATGACTGTATATCCCATAGTGGAGAACTACTAATGCAATTTGGGCCAGTTAACGGATTCTATTTTTCCTTTATATTCTAAACCAAAATCTCATTTGAGGAGCCGGCATGACAAATGTGATTTGTCTTCCTCTTGCTCTTCTGTCTTTATTCCCTTCTTCCAACATCCCCCCTTTGGCAATAAAGGTTAGCAGACATTTATTGAATACCTACTGTACGTGCATGCTTGAGAAACAGCAATGAAGTATCAATAATTATTGGCTTGTAGATATGTCTTCCAGAGAGATGGGGTGAGATTGACAGCATAGGGAATGATCCACAGAGGCAAGATCAAATTATAGACAAGACTCTCCGTGGGAAGCGACAAGGGGAGGGGATATTTTTTCTGAAATATATGACCCCTTAGCTCGGTTCTGAAAGATGAAAGAATGAGTGGTAGGAGAGAGAACAGGAGGAGGAGAAGGAGAAAAACAATCACTGAGTATTTACTATATTCTAGGCACTGCAAATTATCACCTTTCTAACTCACGACGGGTACAGATGTTATGACCATTCTACAGTTGTGGAAACTGAAGGCTCCCAGAGGGAAATGATTTGCGCGTAGCAGCTAGTAAGGGGCATAACCAGGACTCAAACGTGGGCAGCTCCATTTCCATGCTCTGTGCCATGGAATTCTGTTCCCTTTCCTGACAGGAACAGAAAAGAAGACGGGGGTGAGTGATGGTGCAGACACTTTAGGTAGGAAAGAGGGCAGGTGAAAATCCTTAGATGCTGTGAACAGCAACAAGTCACATGACAGATGGCCCTGAGTGGTGACATTAGGGGACCTAGCTGACCTCTGCACTGAGCTCTGTGGTAACCTAAACGGCTCTGTGCATTTTCTGTCATTTGTATCTCAGGACAGGACTCCAAATGACACAGAATCAATATAAATATATACTTCGGACGTAGTTTTGAAAACCTGCCCCTGCAGTAGTCATAATCAGTAATCATGGGCTTTTAGAGGCAAACTGGCACAGAGAAGTTTTTTGGGCAAACTCCTCATTTCAGACACGAAGAAACGGCTCAGAGAAACAGCAAGGGAAGTTCAAAGTCGGGGTCTAGAACCCAACTTTCCCACTTCAGACATGAGTGCCTTCTATTTTTAACTCATTAAACATCGGGGGACACTATCTTCCTGACCCAGGTGGCTCTCCGCGGACTCAGGAAAAGAGAGCACCCTCGTACCCAAAATGGTTTCACAAAGCTGCAGGATTGGGAACCTGACCTCCTACACTCTCCCTTACGCACACACCTGGTCAACCTCCAGACGTCTCCCAGTCAATAAGAAGAACCTGTATCTGCTATGGTGCTTGTGTCAGTCACGTGAGAGTGGTCCTTAACCTCTTTCTCTCTCTCACCTGCCACAATCGATTCAACATAAAGTCCTGATTACATTTGCAAAACACAGCCTGGACTTGTCCCCCCCGTTTGCTGCCACTGCTTCAGCCCAAGCTGCAGCCCGTCGCCTGGTGAAGGCCACAGTGTCCACACGTAGATTCCGGCTCTCATCCACATGCGGCACATGCAGCCATATGCTCTTGGTGAACAAATACCATCACATCATTCCTGCTTCAAACAACAACAACAAAACAATAAAATCCTATTCAATAACTGCCCATTTCATTTGAGGTACAATTTAGGATTCTTTTCTTGTTCTATAAAGTTCTGGATCGTCTGTCTCTGTATACTACCCCAGAGCTTATTAAACATTAACCCTGCGGATTCTTTTTTAGATTGTGAAACACTTTAAACCCCATCTTGCCTCAAAGCCCTTACACAATCTATTCCTTGTATATGAAATGTCCTCCCTACACTTATCCTAACTAATGCTTCTGCATATTTTAACTCTCAGCTTTAAAATAATAACTTTGGAGAGACCTTCACTCACTTCTCCTTACTACCTCCTCCATGTAAATTAGGTTTCCAGTTACATGTCCTTATAAACTTTGAACAATGATATAACATTTAATTATTCTTTTATTAGCAAACTGCTTGTTTGACTTTGAGTAAGATGTTCAATTCTTTGAGTTTTCCAGTCTTTACCTATGGAATGGGTATAATAAAACTCTACAGAGTAGTTGTAAAGATTTAAATGAAAGCACTGAGTAGGCATTCAATGAACAGCTATTAAAAATGTTACTCTTTAATTTTACCCATAGCCCAGAATAATACTCTATATACTGGGGAATCAATCATGGATTAAGACTGAGAACTAAGGTGACTGTCAACCAGAACACAGAGACTTGGAATATTGTTTCCAAGAAGAAAGCTCTTGGGCCACGGATATATAAAAGACATTGGTTTTGACCTACCTTGTGTGGTAGGGAAACACTGCTCTTAGGTTCTTAGCCACCAAAGAGGCAACCGAACAGGGAGAGAGAAACATATACAACTAGATAAAGCACAGAAATATTGACAGCCTATGCTGGACAAGTTCAACTATTTTAAGCTGGGGACACTGAGGAAGGGAAAAATTTAACAAAGCTTTCTCCGCTGGGTAGGGATGATTTCTGCCTTCTCCTTCCCAGTACTGACAGTTAATGGGGGTGAAAATCGAAACACAGAGCTCTCTTAAATCCTGTTGTCCAAATTGCAGACTATTTGCAAAGCAAGCTAGTACTGATCTTGAATACATTTTCAATGGTCTTCCTGGAGAGCAAACACATTTAAATGCGCCTATTCACAAGTTTAAAAAAGAATGTAAATGTCTGCACATATGAACATTGAAATAGCCTTCTGTGAGGTGTTTTTAATAAGCCAATCTCTTAGTCCACACAGCAAACAAACTGAAATTGGAAATCAGAAGCAGAATAGTCATTATGCTTACCTGTGTATTTCATTTTAGGAAATTCATACGTCTTAGAAAAGTTGTCCGTGTACCATCATTTTGTAAATTGGATTATATTTTTGAAAGCACTAAAGGAGGTAGCTATTTTAACTGGCTTCCAAATGAAAACCTTTGGTAAATTGAAGAGGCATTTTTGTAATGTGAATAATTGGCATCATTAAATTCACTTTGTAATCAAGGGACACTTGCACCATGTTTAGATTCAAGCAGATGATTCATCTGCTTTTGGTTTTGTGATTCATTCATTCTGTAGCATTATTCGTGCATTTACTATTCATGTATTCACCCCACAAATATTTACTGAGCGCCTACCATATGCCTGGCACTGTGTTAGATGTTCAAGATACAGGAGGGAACAAGAGATATTATGTACTTTGCCCTCCTGAAGCTTGTATCCTACTAGGGGGGAGATGCCCAGTAAAAATAAGTCAATGCAAATATGCAATACAATTTCAAGTACATATGTGTGTGTGTGTGTGTGTGTGTGTGTGTGTGTGTTATGAACAAGAATAAGGCAGTCTATGGGGACAGAAAGTGATGGTCATCTGAAGGGGATTGGACTGTTAAGTGGGTGCTTCTGCTGATGTGAGAGCCAGGGACAGCTTCATAAAACAGGCAAAGTGAAAGAGCAAGCCACGTGAAAGAATAGGGAAAGGGTGTTCTGGGCAGATCGAACAGTACATGCAATGGTCTTGAATCTGGAGTACAACTGCATTTGAATAACAGCCAAAAGGTAAGAGCTTTGAGTGAGCAAGGGAAAGGGTGGAAGATCAGCAAGGTAGTCAAGGGCCAGCTCCCGTTGTACCTTCTAGGCCATGGAATGAAGATGTGCATGAGCCAAGTGTTCTCAGCACCACGAGGGCGAGGGAATGCAAAGCCCGCAGAATCCAGAGATTTCTGCCTAACCTGGAAAGGAATGGCTTCCAAATACATCCACATGCTTATATCTTCTCCCTTATCTCCTCCGTCTTCCTCTCTTACCTTCTCTGCTCCTAGTGCTCTTCCCTCCCTCTCTGCCTTCCTTCCTGTAACCTGTCATCTTCCACTCTTCAGTGAAATTTATTGTGCACTTATTGTGTGCCAGGCACTGTGGCCAGGGGTCTGATGAATGCCCTCTTCCTTGGGTGTTGAGAAAAGCTCATCTTTTTTTTTTTCTGACACACACCCCTCCAATTGTATCAAGACTGACATCTTTTGCACGAGCTTCTCCACTGACAGGCAGGCTAGTGGGACACCTGGGGGTCAAACACCCACAGGCTGGAATGCAGCTCTACCACTTATCGGCTGTATTAGACTGGGCAGTGCATATAATTTCCTTGTCCTAATTCTCTCATCTGTAAAATAAGGACAATAATACACACTTTGAGGGAATGTTTTGAGAATTGTTAGTTTTATATGTAAATGTTTCTGGAATATAAAACAGGCTGAACAAAAGGTAGTAATTATTATGTTATTATTTCTGCTTGCTTTCTTCCTTTTCAACTTGAACCTCAATGCAGAGGAAGGGTATAGTTACAATGATTTGGTCTAAGGCTGAAATCAGCTTCTGATTCTCTGTCCCCTCCAATGCTCTAGAGTACTGCATTCATGACTCTAGGATATCACTTATGGGACCTAAAAACCCAGATGGCCCAGCATGGAGGGATGATGGAAATCTGTTTCCCTGGGAGACTGCCTTAGTGGCCTCAACACTTCCCCCTTGCCTGTATCCTCACTCTTGGTCATGCAGCTCTGAAGTCTGTCCCACTGAAAAAAGCAGATTGTATTATCCATCCTTTAATTTTCCATCTGGCCATATGACCTGCTTTGTTCCATAGAATAAGGTAGAGGAGACGGTTTTCAGTTCTGAGCCTAGGCCTCAAGGGACTGTGCCTGCTTCTGCTTCACCTCTTGGGCAGTCTCCTTCATCGGGAGACATGTCCAAGACAGTCCTAAGAGGACAGAGAAATTCAGGAAGCCAAGCTGAGTTGCCCCAACCCAACCCAGTCTAGGCGAGGCAACTGTAGCCAACTCTCAGATCTATGAGAGGAGGTAAGTGCTGTTTTAAGCCGCAGAGTGCTAGGATCACTCATAACACAGTAGTATTACGGTGATATTTGACCAGTATACAGGTTTAATTCATTCAAAAATATTTACTGTACTTCTGTTTGATGTGTCAGGCACCATGCTGGGTACTGGGGATGCATGTACAAACCAGAAAGGTATCATCCCTGCTTTTGGGGAACTTACAGTTTAGGGAAGGGAGAAAGACAAAGAAATGTTACTGATAGAGTTTAAAAGGGTATGTTTCAGAGATAGGGGCCTCCTGGAGTCAAGGCTTAGCCTGAGATAATTGGCTGTTTGCTCTTAGTGGTAAAGGGAATTGCATCTCTGCGATGCTTTGATTTTTTTTTTCCTATGGACACATAGTAGTTATACATATTTATGGGGTACAATGTGATTTTTCATAGATGTAATGAAGGGTAAGACT
This sequence comes from Indri indri, assembly GCA_004363605.1. Taxonomy (NCBI): domain Eukaryota; kingdom Metazoa; phylum Chordata; class Mammalia; order Primates; family Indriidae; genus Indri; species Indri indri. Next base: position 55,913 of record RJWJ010006621.1, on the reverse strand, counting down.
TAAAAACTGCAGAATTTCAACTCTGGAAGGATCCTTCCCAAAGCTTATTTTAGGTAAGCTTTCATTTACAGCTAGGGGAACTGAGGCTCAGAGAAGGGAAATGACTTTCCCAAGGTGACTCGATGAATTGGTGGCAATCTTGGTCATGAACCCAGGGCCTCTGCCCCCAAGGCTGATACGGTTAATTCTATATGACCCCAAAGAAGCCTTACGGCATCAGCAAATTTTGAACTGCCATAATATTCTTGGCCAGAAGTTGTATAACTCATCTCATTTAAGATAAGATTAATCTCCATAATTATTATAATTCGTAATTGTAACATGACTCTTTTCTAGCTCAGGTCATTTAACATGTGATAATAATCAGCCCTCCTAATTAATAATAGTAATTAATAACTTTCACTTATTGAGCCCATGCTTCAAGCTTAGTACTTTTTGCTCTAGGTATGTGGGAACATTGACCTAGGCACAGATAATAGCCCCCATTCTACAGATTTGGAAGCTGCATCTCGAGGAGATAAAGTTTTTACCCAACGTCACAGAGCTAGCAAGTGGCAGAGCCAGAAATCAGACAGATCGAAGGCCTGTGGTCTTACCACTTTTCTCTGGGGATTCAACTGGGGGAGTTTCCACCTGAAGTGACTGATTCAGAAATGGCATTCCTATTCTGTCTTCTTCAATGTTTCTGTCTGCCTGGGGAAGGTGTGGCTGGAGCCCACTGCAGTGTGATGGAGCTCACTCCCTGCTTGGATCTTGTCTCATTCTTCACGCCACTTACCAAAGGCTGCCTCTAGAGCAGGAAGCTTTGAGAAGTCCTGGGGAGTCTGGAGCTTCTAAGCAAAAATAAGGAACTGACTCAGCAGGGCCTGGCTACCTTTAGAGTCTGAGGAGAGGTGCATCAAAGCCATGAGAGCTTGATATCTTTGATGAGAGAACCGACAGGAAATTATCAGCCTCGTGCCTACAAGGACAAAGACAAGAAAAGGCCCATTTGTACCTCATCTCTGTCTGGATTGGAACCGGCAGGAAGCAGAAGGGGCTGTTTAATCCTGGCTCCAGAGCTGCCATGAACCCTGGCTTCCTCCCTTGAAGAAGAACAAGGTGAAGGAAAGGTGAGACAAGTTAAGATAAACACCCAAATTTGGGGCTGTCTGGCTGAACTGAATCTTTCAATGTCAGCTGTCAGTGGGTTCTTTTTATTTTTCTATTCTTTTCTTTTCCTTTTTTAATCTAAACTGTAATCACACAATACACCACCCAAGTACTTGATATGGATTTCTAAGACAGATCCTAACATAGTCATAAAAAAAAAAAATCCCCTCCGAAATGTGCACTTTGTACTCTATGTGTAGGTGTGTTTAAAATGTCACGAACTGCAATGCCTAACTCTAGTTCCCAGGAATTAATCACTTAGAAGAGTGAAAGGGGGAATTAACTTGCTTTAACACTTATAAGATTCTCTAAAGCAGTCGCCAAAATAGAACTTGCTGAATAGAACTATGGTTATCTTTCCATGAGAACTAGAACTCTTTTCTTACATCTTTTAATCTAAAACTGCTTTGCAAAAGTTTCCCCTCGGGGCTTAGCTGCAGGTCACAGATACTCTGGGAAAAAAGGTGTGAAAGGAATTTTTTTTTTTTTTGTCTTTCTTGGTTATAATTCAATACTTTTTGGTAAATTTATAGATTTGTGCAAGCACCGCTGCTATCCAATTTTAGAACATTTCCATCACCCACCAAAATTCCCTCGTGGACCATTTGCAGTCAATTCCTGTTCATACTCTTACGTAGCCCCACACAACCACTAATCTGCCTTCTATTTCTACAAGTTTGCCTTTTCTGGATGTACTGTATACATTTGCATGTGGCTTTTAGCATACGTTTTTGTAGTTCATTCATGATGTAACAACATCAGTATTTCTTTCTTCTTTATTGCCGCACAATATTCCTTTGTATGGGTACACCAAATATTGTTTATCTGTTCACCAGTCGATGGGTGTTTGGCTTGTTTCCAGGTTTTGACTATGTGAATAATGCTGCTGTGAACATCCAGGTACATGTCTTTCTGTGAACATACGTTTTCTGTTCTCTTGAGTAGAATCCTAAGGTGTAGAATTGCTGGGTTGTGCAAAGGAATATTGACTGTTGCTGAACATTAGGTTCCTTCTGATTCAGGTGTGCAATGTCAGTGGAAACCTACCAGGCAATTTTTAACTTTTTAAAAATCCGCTGTTCTTTTATCATTCATTAAAGGGATGGTCTATAAAAACAACTGCTGTCATATGATATGTTCTGAACAGAAAGCGGAGGCCAAATGCCATGTAATGTCAGATCACATGTGACCAGGCTCCTCTTTGGACATGCCTCCAAAAGGGAGTTAATGAAACTTTCCTTGTGGATCAAGAGACCTCCCGGGGCATCTTTGTACATGTGCAATTAGATTCACCATGGCTTCGCTTTCTCTTTATGCCCACGTGGAAAGATTGAGAAAATCCAGGCAACAGTTTGTAGCCAAACAAGAGCAAAACTCCAGTATCTCTGAGGGAGTGTCGGCCCCTCTTCCCTCTTCTCCTTTGTAATTTCATTTATAAGCGGAAATGGCCAGGTCAGAGCATCCAGTCACCATCGCTATAGTGCCCCCTGGGAGTGGGGACTTTGGCGGCGGCTTGGGATGTACCCAAAGTTTCAGGGCTCAGAGGAGAAAGCGGTGGCAGATGAAAAGACAGGGCCAAAGAGGTGGAAAGAGGAAGCAAGGCGAAGCTCGGCGAGGGTCTAGGGCCTGGGACCAACAGGAGGAGGCAGAAGTGGCAGGCACCGCGACCTGCGTAGCGTGCTCTCCAGAAAAGCACTGGACATCTATGGCCTCGCAGGTTCCTTACACCAGGCGCGTGTGTTGCGGGGGTGGGGAGTACTGGGGTCCCACAGGACTGTGACCTTCCTTGGACACCGATCAAAGGGGGGAAGCTGAGGAGTAAGAGAACTGGGCAGCTGGTAACTTAGAGCCTTCTTCGCCCAGAGGAAGAATGAGCAGTGTAAAGGCCACCTCCACGCGGAGCGTGACCGTCGCGTCCTCTCTGCGCAGGACGCGGACCGGGGACAGGTACCCTGTGCCACGGGGATCCCGGAGTCGCCGAGAAGACCGAGGGCGAGAGGGCCGAGGCGCGGGGTAGGTGGCGGGGCCGCCTCTGTCGTCTCCGCCCCGCGCACGTCTTCCGGCACGGGGTGGAAACCCGGGCAGCTGTGCGCGCTCGGGGACCCGCGGGCGGGTGGCCAGGAGCGGGAGGGCCGGGTTCCGCCGCCCCCTCCCCTCTCCCCGCAGTCCAGTCCCGTCCCCGGCGCTCTCGGTCCCAGGCTTTCTCTTCCGTTTTCGGCCTCTTTTTCGGGTAACTCCCGGGCCCCTCTCCTCCCCCGACGCCCTTTCCGACTCCTTCTCTCCGGTACCAGGTTTCGCCTCCGCGTCCTCCTTTCCCTTCTTTTTCGCGGGCCCGTCACTCCTCCTCCTCCTTTTCCAGCCCCATCCCCGCCCCCCGCTCCCCGCGGTTCCCTTTCACCTTTTACCCATTCGCGCCCCCACCTTCCCTCCGCCTCCTCTCTTCCCGCCACCTCCCACCCGGGAAACTTGTTCTAGCCCGGGGTCCCCACGCAGGAACCGTCATGGCCCGCCGAGTGCGGGGAGCGCCCCGCCCAGTCCCTGGCGTGATTCCGAAGCCCCAGTCCCGCCGGCCCTTTCTCACCGCGACTCCGCCAGCGAGGGCAGGACGCGGGCCCGGGGCTCCCTCCTGGTGGCGGGTCCTCGGGGAGGGGCGGAGGGGAGGACGGAGGAAGGACGCGGCACTGCACCCCGTTAGGCCCTCCCTCCCGCCGATCTGCACGCTCCACAGGGCCGTGGCGGGTCTGCAGAGAAGGGGGAGGCAACAAGTGACACTACCTGCGGGGCCCCTGATACCTGGCTAGAGCAGGGCTGTGGCACCTTGGTGGGGGGGGGTGCGGTTCTAGGCCCGACCCTGGAGAAGCGCTCCCCGCGCCCCGCTCTCGGAAGCATTGCGGGGCGGGGGCAGAAGAGCTGGGAGAGAACAGAGACTGGGCTCTTCCCAAGTCCGAAGTCTCCCTCCTCCCTGCTTCACACCTCGCCATGAGCAGAGTTTGCAAGGGATGGGGGCGTTGGGGGTTTGGGGGACCTGGGGGCCGGGCAGGAGCCGCCAACCTGGAGAGATTTGGGGAAGGCGTAGGGGTAGAGCGAATGAGAAAGAATAGAATGGGCTCCCTAATTCTCGATTGCTCCCCCCACTTGGGCGATGCCTTCCCCCATCCCACCACCCGGGCGAGGGCCCAGCAGGACTAGCTGGAGCGGATCTGGAGGAAGGAGGAAAATGGGGGCTCCCAGACCCTCTTCAGCTTTCCCCCCGCCGCCCTCCCTGATTGGCTGTGCGTCCCCGGAGCCCAACTTCAGTCGCTTCAGACTCCGTCTGAGCCCCAGGGGAGTCGGAACACCGCGACCCGGGGCGGGAGGGGCGGCCACGAATCCAGCGGTTGGCATCTCTGGGGCCCCCGGGGGGAGGGGCGCGGACGGGGTCGGCCCCCGCAGCCTCTGCAAGGCCCATTTCGCTGCGTCTCGCAGCCGCGGCTCCTCTCCGCCCCCCGCCCTCTCCTTCCCTCCCAGTGGCGGCCTCCCTCCTCCCCCCGCCGCCCGCGCGCCACCTCCCCCCGGTTTCTCATTCCTGCCACTAGCGCGCTCAGCGGCTCATTCCGCGGCGGCCGCCAGCCGAGGGGAGCGTCGCGGGCCGAGGAGCAGATGCCGCGGGGGCCGCTCGCAGCCGCCGCTGACTTGTGAATGGGATCCGGACTGGGGCCGGGGCTGACACTGCTGCGCTCGCCCTGCGCCAGGGACGGACGGCCCGGAGGTCGCGTCCACCCGCAAGGGCCCCAGGTGAGGCGCGCCGCCAGTCCCTTCCTCTCGCTGGGTTGGGGCTTCTTGGAGAGTGGGGGAAGGATTTTCTCTGGAAGAGAAGGGGGGTGGGGGGGCTTCTGTCTGACTCCAGAAGGCTTCACTAATGCAAAGCAGAAAGGGAGGAGGGAGAGGTTTGTTTAAAAATCAGAAAGGGAGAAGGCAGCCAGCTGCGGGCGCGGGCAGCGCAGGGGCAGAGGCGCCAGATGTGCGCTCCTTGACTCTCCCGGGCTCCGGCCTCCTCTGGGGTCTGCGCCGCGGCCGCGGAAGAGGGGTTTGTACCCAGCTGGGGCAAGAGGCTGCAAAGCCGAGCTCTGGAAACGCCGTCCGCCCCCGGTCATGTCTCCGGGGAAAGTCGCTCCCAGCGCGGTGCCCGCCCGTCCGCGCTGCGCCTCTTGCCGAAAGCGGCGACACGACCGCTCTCTGCGGGGTTCTTACCCTTACCTTCCGGATCCCCGCCGAGCGCTCCGGGGGGCTTATTCCTTCCTGTGGAGACTGCCGCGGAAGCCCGGGAAAACAGAAGGAAGCAAGCTCGGGGAGGCTCTGCCCCGCACTTTAATCGCGGGGGTGTGCGGCCGCCGACTGCGGTGCGCGCTCCAGCCCTCTGGAGTCTCCTCGGGAGCTCCGGCGGCCGTTCGCGAGCTCCCCCCGAGAGCAGGGGCAGGTCCGCGAGCGGCTCAGACGCGGGCTCGGCGCTGGCGAGGGCTTGGCGAAGGCTGCCAGGGTCAACGTTAACTTTGCGAACCAAACCTTCCCCGAAACCTGCGCCGCTTTTCGGAGCGCGCCAAGCTTCTCCGGCTCCCGGCACGCTCGGCCTCCCTCCCTGCGCTTTGCCCCGGAACGCGAGCCGGGCGGTGGGAAGCGCGGAGAAGCCGGCCGGATGGGGAGGGCGGCCAGGAGAGCTTCTTTCCCCCCACTCCCCTCGCCCCAACCCGGCGGAGCTGCTGAAGGGCCCGCCTCACGCTAGGAAGCAGAGTCCCCAGGGAAAGTGGGGTCGGGGAGGCCTGCGGGTCCGTCTTCTTGGTCCCTTTCTTGCCAAGGCCCTGCCTTCGCCGGGGGCTCCACGCGCCTCTCTCTCCCGGGTGAAAGGTTTTGTAGATGCTAGAAGAAGCCCTGTTGCTTTTGCTGGTAATGCAGCAGGAATTTCATGGGCCATCACGCTGCTATTAAGAAACTGCATCTTTTAATTATTTAATACCATCCCTGCATGACGGCGGGTCGTCCCTAAGGGGTGGGAGTGGGGGGGTGGGTGGTTCCTGAAACCCTGCTGCAGGAGGGTATAGATTTGCCCCTAAAGAAATCTTGTTCAGATGGCTGTGAAATCTTTTCTTGTTTTCTTCTTCTAATTATTCTGCCTGTCTGTTTAATAGGAGACAGTAAGTTTTCGGTTTAATCACAGGGAAGCCGCGATAATTAATCTGGCGAGAGGATGGATCAATTGCTTTATCACTTGGGCTTGCAGCAGACATGGATGGTTTTTGCGGGGTGTCTGGATTTCCTGGGGATGGGGATGCAGATGTGTTCTCAGGAGCGAGGATTCTTTAGCATCGCATCAGCACATTTGCCAGGCTGGGCTCGGAGCGCTAGAACCTAATAACGGTGGGAGGAGAGAAGAGAAGGGGCTGATCTTCATTTCATTAATCCTGGAATTATTTTTCCTACAAATACGGAGGTGCAGACATCAGAACACAGAAGTACTTACTGCCCAACCCTAGATGCAGGAAGCTTGGTCTTCTTCCAGTATGACAAAGGAATAAAAGTTACAAAACAAAGGGACAGAGTTGTGGCCAATACCAGAGGCACTTTGAGGCTCCAGCCACTAAAGTTCGTAAAATGTAAGCACTGATTCCAAGTTTTACAGTTGGCCAGTGGGCCCTGGAATTCGAACCTCGGTGCAGGAACTGAAATCCTGCCTAGTACAAAGGAACGTGAGTACTTTCCAGTAGAGACCAGGGAAAGGTATTTGAGAGGCCAGGAAACTTTGCTTGAGTGAGAATTATCTTTCCATCTTGCTTTTGAGACTTTGCAAATTAATCCCTTAAAATGTCTTGCAGGTATGCTTTATTATTCATGATAATTATTGCTATCATTTTAGTTATTTCAGAGTCTGAATAAACTGGTCATTTTATTACATTGTTTGGAAAAAAGAAACCACCCTTTCTACCCTTGGAGGAAGGGGAATGAAGAAATACATTGAAAGGATCGAGGTGGGATAATCTGGCGAGGCCCAGACATGTGGATTTATTCAAACTGCTGCTTATTGCTTACTAGAAAAATGGGCTTTTAAAATAGTTCTCATGGAAGTGGTGGACCATCTTGATAGCACTTCAGAACTTTCATTATATTCCGCATTCTTATCAGAACACTAGACAGTAAAATTACAAGAAACCTAAATTCTATTTTCAATTAAGATGCAATCTTTTGTTAATTTGAAAATTAAGAAAAAAAGTTACAGCTCTGTTTTTTACGACCTAGAACTCAGTTTTCCTCTTGGCAGTGGTGGCTGTGGCTGTGTATGTTTGATTGTTTATTTGGGGGCAGGGGGACTTGGAGAGCCATACCGTGATTTGGGGAAATGCGGATCGATTTCATGCTCTTTTAAGGTACTTGTCTTCATAATTCATGTTTTTTCTTCTGCTTTGAATGGAATTACATGGCTGCTTTGTAAAGATTCTGGTTTGGGGACCCTCACAGGGGAAACGCCGTGACTTTGACCTCATGGCCTGATTTACAATGCCAAAGCTACACTCTCAGGAGCATGGTGTGTCTTGGAGACTTGCCTGTGAATGCCTGTGACTTATGAAGTTGATAAACTTTGATCTGTTACATTCAAATCTGTTTTTCCGAACCCTCTAAACAAGATCTGCAAATCTGATTTTAGTCTTCCTTCATTCTCAATACATTTATGTAGGTAAATGTTTAAGAAGCATAATAATTTCATTTGAGTTTATTTTCAATACTGATTTTTTTCACTTTGATCATAGGCATACTTAATCATTCAATAATGGTAATGAAACAATGGTCTATAGAGTTTAAAAGTAGGTAGCAAACTAGCATACCTTTTTTTCTTGAACTATCGAATTGGCAGAATGACTATGAATTTCCAAGGTTTTTCTTTTTTTCTTAGAAAATGTAAGCACTGTGTGAATTCAATAGCCAATGATTTAAGGGATTGAAATGTGTTTGGGATGATTTTCCTCCTTGGAAATTGGCTGCTGTTTTGTAAAAAGTTACCTAATTTGTCAAGAATCCACATTCTGCATTTACCAAGAATTTTGAGTTGGCGACCTTTCCAATTCAGAGTTAACGGCTCTGAGTATATACAGATCTTTGGTCTGTAGAAATTTGTTATTTAATCGATTAAGAGAAAAACATCAACAGGTCTGTGAAAGAGAAAAAATTATAAGCCTGGAGAAAGTTGGACACCTCCCATCACTTGGAGCAGGAATGAGCTGTTCCATCAGGATTGCCGTGATAGCCATCCACAGCTTCCTCTATAAGCAGGAAGGGCTAAAGGAAAGAAAAAAACACACTTGAGGAGCATAATTAGACATCTTTCTGCTATAATTTTGCCCTGACATTGAGAGCCTTGTGCATCTCTGGAAATGGACTCCTTCGCGGAAGAGCGCACTTCTGGCCACTAGAGGGCAATGGCGGCCTTCTCCAACTTTCTGCATGGGCCCATCTGCTTTTGAGGGCGTCATGAAAAGCGGTTTTGATAACTACCAGCCTTGTCTGCCCCTGTGGGAGAGACCGAATTCAATCTAGCTGTGTGGTTCAGGCTCCTGCTCGAGCAGTTTGTCAGGATTAACGTCTTTCTAGTGGGCGGATCCCGTTACCTACAGACTCCTTCTTCCCGCCTTGGAGTGGACTCGGAAGTTGGGAAATCTTGTGACTTGAGATTTAGCAGAAGCCTGGGCGGGGGCCGGGCTGCAAAATAAACAAGGTCAGTTCTCACCGAGACAGTGACCTGCGAGGATTTTCTGGATTTTTTCTTTCTGTCAGAAAGAGCATCATTTCTGATTCCGAGGGCAAAGGAATGGAACGGAGAAAAACGGGGAAATATTAGGGAGACGACGGTGATATCATTGCCTATCCTTCCAAAGAGGTTTCGAAGACGTCTGCAAGACATTTCTAATTTGCAAAAAAGAAGAGTTTGATCTTCGGTAAACACTTCGGGCCATAGAGTTTTAATCTAACAGTGACTGTTTTACTGTTACCTTTGAACATTCTTGACAATGCTGTATAGAAAAGCCAACCTGAGCAGAGAGTAAAATTTAATTCAAGGTTGGTCCTCACGTACTGGAGTTTAATCATTTGATTATTTTTCTTTCTCAGTGATATGGAAATTACAGCTTATGATTAAATTGCATATTTCAGGCCACACAAATTTATATTTGTTACTGTTTGATAGTGTCATTATGAAAGTTCAGAAGGAGAATGAAAAAAAAAAAACCCTACCACTATATTATAATTAAGAGGAAAGCTCTATTAAAAAATAAGCACTGTCTTAAGTGGATACTCGTTTGTATTTTTTTTTCACTGAGTACAACTGCCTGCCTGGTGAATCAGCAATGGAATTCTCTGCAGCTCTGGGCTGTGTTGGAATTTGGAGACAGTTGATGAAGGAGAAATCAATGCAAATGGTTTGTGGGAGGGAGTATTAAGTAACTCAGTGGAAAGTAAGACAAAGTGTTTTGTAAACCGATGCTCACTTACCACTGGACAGTTTATTAACGCAAAAAAAAAGGCAATTTTAAATTCTAAGTGCTTGTGAATGATGCACATTTGTTAGAACTGGAGGCAAAAGGCAAAATTTCATCAGTCATCAGACAGTTGGAGAGTGCTGGGATTCTTACTGATCTCGTAGTTTGGATGGTCAAAGTTTCTGCTCAAGGAGAGAATCTGATACGTCAGGATATTAAGCGAGATGGGAATGAGAGAGAGAAGAGAGGAAAAAGGGGAAGAAACTAAAGAAACTATGAGAGAAACTAAGGATGTTATTTTTCATGAAAGCCGAATACTTGCCTCCCTGTCTGTCTGTCTATCTGTCTCTTTCTCCTTTCTCTCTCCTCCCTGTCTTTCTCTCAGTCTTCATTTAGGCCATTTGAAGTGTTGAATCCAGGAAGCTGGTATAAACAGCTTTCCAGGCAACAGGAAACAGCGGCCAGGCTCTCCAAGTACTCCTCAAACAGTATTTGTGAGTGAGCAGGGCTTTATCCTTAAATTTTCCTAGTTGCTGCAAGTGAAGAAAAGCCTTTACCTCTTCCACCAAGCCCTCTTATTTGCCGGAAATTCCCCTGACATGGTTCCCTGCACTGTAATGATTTTCATAAATTAGAGTTACCTCTCCACATTGAGTTTTCTTGAAGGAAACGGCCTTGAGCCCGACTTTGGGCCTGCAAGAATAGCAGGGGAGACTCCTCCCTGTTCTTAGTTTAAGACACACAGAGATCTCATTTCAGCCTTCATTAGGCTCCATCGGTGAGAGCAAAAAGTAAGAATTCAGGGTAGAGTCCCTGCTATTAATACTATTTTATCCTTCTCAGCAAGAGCAAGAGTGGAGGAAGCGAGGGTAGGCATAGCAGATCAGATTACCATGTACCCACCCCTGCCCTGGATCCCTGGGCACGTGTTGCCCATGAACAAACACATCCTGGAATGTTCAGGCTTCTTTCCGTCATCCCCGAGGAGGCTTGGACCTGTTATTCAAATTCAGAGGCAGCATCACTCAGCAGCAGGGCCAAGGAGGAGGATGACGGGCTTGAGGCCAAGTCATGCAAGTGCAGAGTTGGATCTTCATTGAAAATTTTGATTTTTGCTCATCGCAGATTTTTTTCCCCCACTAATCTGGAATTTTAAAATATCGCCTTAAATTATTTTTCTCTCCATGACTGAGTTTTGGGGAAGCACCTTGTATGTTGCACCCAAGGAGAGTGCCACACTTACTTGCCTCACCCTGGTGTCTGCTCAGCCAGCAGTTTAAGCTGTGACCAAGAATGAGCTATATAACCTAAGACTCGGATGGCACCTCTGTAACAATAGACCTAATAATAATGCCCTAGGATGTTATCATGAAGATAACGTGAGAATTTAGTGCAAGGTCTAGCTCATAATGAGCCCGTAATATATGCAATATACACTTGCACTCTCTGAAAGAGGCCCGGGATTCAGTTTTATAGACTAATGGTGACAGGTAGTAGAACCTCCTTATAATTCTTAGGCCAGAAATCCTGCACTGAACATTTGCTTTAGATTGAGGCCTCTCCCAGTTAGTGATGGATTGTTTATGGATACCTGCCTTGCCCTTTTTTGAATGATTCCATGAGTTTAAGTGATCCATCCCTCTTTCCACCTAAAATATTCAAGAGGCCGTTGAGATTTTAGATTTTAGAGACAATTACTGCTTTTGAAAAGTGCCTGCCTCCTTCCTACCTTTGCATTTTTTTCCCCTCTGTTCATTTCACATATGGGTTGCTGTGATAAGTTACCCTGAAGTAATATCTTACTGGGAAAGTTTGCTAAGCATGCCGTGTTGAGATATTCATCACAGGTTTGCTTTCGTTCAAAAGGGGCTCATTGCTATTCCAGACGAGCTCAAAAGATAATTAGTCTCTTGATAAATCGTCTTCAATCTCAAGACCATTCCTGTTTGTTTTTTAGGTAACCGTAGTTTGCAATTTTCAGGGGTTTGAGTAGTGACGATTTTAACTCACGCTAAGACTGCAGCTGAAGAAGTCCTTGTCCTGCCTTGCGTGGGCTTCTGTCTTGCACGGGCTTAGGATTTGGCGTCCTGTTAAGAATAACAGGAGCCCTCACCCTCTCACTGCCCTTAATGGTTTTCCAACTGTTTTCACACCCAGTATCACAGCTGGTCTGGGCATTCCAAGGCTCCAGGACCTTCCAGGTTGTCCTGCTGTTTCCCATCTGCGATCTCTTGTGTTACCTGTTCCTGCCCCGGCCTGGCGTTCCGTCCTGCCCGTGCCTTGCGATGAAAGGGGAGATCTGCCTGGGTTCACCTGGGAAAGGCAAGGGGGGAGCGCCAGCCTTCCGATGTCCTATGTGTGTCGGGCGCTCCACCTGCTACCTCATTTATTCTATACGACCACCCAGGAGGAGACTACTATGATCTCCATTTCACAAATGGGGTAATGACTCCCAAGGAGAATTCGAGATGCTTGTCTAAGCTCACGAGGCTGGGGAGAAGGAAATCTGGGTTTCCAAACCTGCTCTGACTCCAGATGCTCAGACGTTTGCCACTGCTGGGTGCCTGTCTCCAGCCTGGGCCTCCTTCGCTCTGGGCACAGAGGAGCTGGTCTGACTGCCCCGCCTGTGTCCCTAACAGGTCCCAGATCTCATCCATCAAAGGGGCTTCTGAGATCCTCTGATCTAACTCCCTTCTCAGCAGGATTTTGTTTTGCCAGTAATCCTACAGCTTCTTACGTGTCCTGATGACAGCCTGCTAACTACCTCTCAGGGAACCCATGAGGCAAACAGGTGATTCATTAACTCTATTCATTAAAATGCTCCATGTTAATGAAGGAGAAACTAAAGTATCGTTTTTTGATAACTTTCTCCCATCACTTTTGTCTTCTCCTGAACGCCCTGCAAGTATTGGAAAACTGGCATTTGATGATAGTTAAACTGTAGCATTTAGTGAGCACTTAGCTGGTTTCGGGCACTGTGCTGAGAACATTCTGTATAATGGGACCACACTGACCTTAGGAGCCAGTAAGATGATCGCTAGCATCTGACGGGGGAAAAGCAGACGTTCCCAGTGTTCCCCAGGTGGTAACAGGCAAAGCTGGGATTCAGACCCAGGTGTCAGATGCCAAAGCTTAGCCCCAGTATTAGGCTGCTTCTTCCACGCAGGGCTTTAGTTGGTCTGTCTGATGAGATACAGTTTCCAGACCACTCGCCACCCCATCCCTCCCGTCTGTTTCTGTTCCATTTTGTCGCTGCCCCTTTTAACACGTGGCATCTTAAACCCGGTTCCCTATCACGGAGAGTCCAACCACATCGAGCAGTTGGATCCACTGCTTCCTTCAAGGAGTACTCAGGGTTCCATTTTACCAACTAGAACTGCCAGGAATCAGGTGTGTGCAGCCATTAACTGAATCTTTGGCTAGTCCTGGCATCCTTCATGTAGAGATGAGGGCCCAGGGACTCAGAGAGGAACCACGACTTGCCCAAGATCACAGATCTTGAAGGCAGTTGGAATAGAACTGAGCTTTTATGGTTCTTAACCCAGTCTCTTTTATCTACAAACAAAAGTAGTTTTTAAAAAATGAATTAATTTTTTTTTAGTAGACGTATGTGAATCTGATTCCTTTTTAATTTTTTTTTTTTTTTAATTTTGCTTTGTCACCCAGGCTGGAGTGTAGTGATGCTGTCATAGCTCACTGCAACCTTGACTCTAGGCTCAAGTGATCCTCCTGCCTCAGCCTCACAAGTAACCAGGATTACAGGTGTGCATCACCACAGCTGGCTAACTTTTTATTTTTGTTTTTTTAGACATGGGTATCTCACTATGTTGCCCAGGATGGTCTCAAACTCCTGGCCTCAAGTGATGCTCCTGCTTCAGTCTCCCAAAGTGCTGGGATTACTGGCATGAGCCACCATGCCCAGCCCTAATTTCTTTCTAAACATACCATTAATTCAGGTATTTATATAAGCTACACCCTGTTATGTTCTTGGGCAGTTAAATTGTGAGACCTAAATATGAGGCTTTACGTGAATCTCTTTTTTGGAAGTTCGTGGTCAGTCCAGTGTTATTTGATAAGCTGTCTGATAGCATTTTGCAAAAGGTACCATTTGATCCTGGTTTTCAGCTGTGTCTGACTTCAGAGTCACCTCCTACTAATATTTCCTTTCCAAGGTCCCATAGAGAACAGAGTTAAGAATGGTGTCCTCTTCCTGTCTTTGAGCCTCCACAAGGCCCTCTGGCAAGTTTAGGTTTGAAATTCATTTCAAACCCATTTCTTTGTCACTTAAGTAAGGAGGTCCTGGGTTGGGGACACAGAAATGGTCAAATCACAAGAGCCTTCCTTCAGAGAGCTGACAATATTACCAGTACAGAAAATACTAGGTCTGTGGATGAAAAACTGGAGCTGTGTACAGTAATTGCTACCAATGAAGTATTAAATTGGGCCACAGGAAGGACAAGTCACATCCAGTTTAGTGATCAAGGATGGTTTGGGGAAGAAATAACAGAATTCTACTCCTGTATGGTACAGAGAGACTCCAGAGGCCACCCAGACCAACAGACTCTGCCACCAGGTGCTTGAATCATTGCCACCGCATCCTTGTAGCGTCACTAGTGATGGGGACTTCATTACGTCCTTATGCAAATCACAGAGACATTGGGAGCCTTCAAAATGCTTCCTTAGGTTGACACAAACGATCTCCCCAAAGCTTATGTTCTTTGATACAGCCTTCGATGCCATGCAGAATAGATGTCGTTCTTCCGCTACGTTGCAATTATTCAACACTTCAATTGTTTTCCAAGATGCCTTCCCTCCAGTCTTAACATCCCCAGATTAAACGCCCCATTCATTTTTTTTTTTTCTCCAGCAGTCTTTAGAGGAAAGGACTGAAGACAGAAATCTAGGCAGCTAGACTCCAGATTATCAACTCCCTTCCGCACACTTATTGCAGCCTGAGGCTACATTACATTAGCTTTTATTGCCAGCCACATCACCCAGAGGACTTATGCTCCACAGTTTGTTTGTTTATTTGTTTCTCCTTACATGCTGCTGTTAAGTCACATTTCCCCACCTGTCCCTGTGCACACAGACATGATAAGTCACCTTCGGTGGTGTGAACACAGGCTCCGGAGTCAAGGATGCCTGGCTGCAGAGCTTGGCCTTGTCACTGACCGGCTGTGGAAGTCTCTTTATCTGTTTTTCAATTTCCCCATCGCACTGAGGTTAGTATCGGTAGCTGCCTTATAGGGAAGCTCTGATATTAAATGACACGAATATATAAAACTGCTTAAAACAGGGCATGAAATGGGGTTGCTGTTATTATTTCTGTTACATTTCATTTTGTTAGCTTCAGTCCATTGGTCCAGTCTACTGAAACATGTTAAAACTTAAATCTTTAGTCTGTTATTTATCATATACATCTTCCTTCCTGGTCTCATGCTGTGGGTTGGTTTACTCAGTCTCCAAGCTTGCTTGGTAAAATAGAACAAGGATATAACAGATGAAGCAGGGACAAAGTCTCTTGGTAAACCACACAAGATACTTCTATATGAGCGGTTCAACACTGAGGAAGACAACATTCTGCTCGTTTTTCATTCTGTGTAGTGCATATCTGTTATGTTGTTTGCCTATTTGTTTGTTTGGCTGCATGCCCTCAGAACCACCTTCCTCTGTTAAGGGAATGATCCCAATAAGATTTTCTATAGAAATAAGAACTTTCTTCCACTCCAGAGCTGGAGACCTGCTTCCCTGATTTTCCTGGAAGTGAGAATACCAACTCAGCACCCAGTCCCCAGTGTTTTCCACTTGGATTCATTATCTTATGCATGCGCGCACACACACATGACCTGGAGAATTCATTCTGGTTATTGTAGCAGTGGCTGTACAACATCAGATTTCCTGGGATCACAGAAGTGGCAAATAACTTTGTAGCCACTCATATCCAGCAGGGACAACCATGGTGCCTTCATCACCCTCCTGGTTCCAAGGCAAGATCTGGTCTGTGGTTCTGACTGCTCAGGTTTCTAGGTTCTTGGCAGTTTTCTGAGCCTGCCTCTCTAGTCTTCCTGTAACAACTGGGCTACCCAGAGTCTGTTTCTGTTGCTGTCAACCAAGAAACCCCAAATGCTTCGTTTCCCAGCATATCCTTGCAAGACTATTATGAGGAACCATATCTGCTGTGTTTTGCATTCCTCTTTAAGCTGAGTAGAATGTTGATCGTCAGATAGGTTGTGAGGTTGGAGCAGTAGGAGCTTTTATTAAACATTGAATAGTTTAATTTGGGTTGAGCAAGAATTGGGCAGGTGTCAGGACCTGGGCAGAAGCCTAGTGACATAACTCAATGAATGAAGTGACACTTCCAGGGGCAGCTGTGTCAGACAGTGTAACAGCTAGGCCTGTGGATGACAAATGTTCTTTTTCGGGAGACACAGCAGGTTGTGTGGGAAATTTGTCCATGGTCTCTAGCCATGGAGCCAATGCAAAAATCCCCAAAGCTGGAATACAGAGGAACTCTCAGCATTGAGAGGCACATGAAAGAGGCCCCCTATAAGAATGGACAAGTGGCCCCAAGTCACATCTCAGCTTCTGGAAGGAATAGTCTGCACACCTTCTTGGCAGTAGGGTCTCTGTGTTGGCCCAGGTATTAGGCAAACAGAGGAAAGTTGTCAGTGCATACAGAAGGGTGAGTTTAGGTAGCAGGGACACACACAGTTTTTTGCAGGTAAAAACTGTCTCTGGAGTTGGTCTCACACCATCATACCATCCCAGGACAGTTTTTCTGACCCACCTTTGAAAGGAATCTGCATCACCCTTCCTGGGAGTAAAGTGTGCAGGGGAAGCCCAGGGTCTCAGCGCTTCTGAGACTGGTAACCTGTCCAATGGGCCAGGTAGTTAAACCATGTAAAACTTTGATTTTGTGGCTGATAGAGCTCCTTGTCCAAACTTGACGCAGTTGTCACTGAACTGCACAGGACTCTTGGAGCCATGTATTTCAATTTCTATGTGAAACTCCCTGCTTGGTCACCATGGACACAGATGCAGACCACCAAGCCAGGATGACCAACTAAACATAGGTGAGGCTGTCTGGGTGTCTTAAGATGATATCAGTAGTTGTCAACTTTCCATTATCTACTTATTAAAGCTGCATATTTAAAGGTTTTAAAAAATATTTGTTGGACAATAGCAGAAAAGCTATATTAAAGCTCCAAAGCCAAATTGAAAATCAGTGTTCATTTATGCAAACAGTTCCAATTCACAACGCTTTACCATGAAATATCCCAGTAGTAAAGGGAGATTGATCTCCAGTTACCTACTCCACTCTACGCTTTATATACACAGCTGTAGGATAAGATGCAGTTTTCATTTTTATTATGATTTTTGGGAACCCAAAAAGTATGTAAATGAAGTATCACTATTAGTAGTATCGTCTTAGAGTAAAAACTGCAATTTAGCCATCAGAGCTGGGCACACTGGCTCTCTGAGTAATGCATTGGTGATTCTTGTGTTTTATTCATCACCGTTCCTAGTGCAAACATCACAGAGAATCTTCAACTTCAGCAAATCTCAGGAGTGCATTTGGGAGCATTAGTCGGGAGACTAATGCAGCCTGAGAAGCCACGTCTTTGAAGTGAGGGATGGACTGGATCATGTGCTATCATTTCAGCTGTCCCTGCCCGGTCACCCCCACTCCCGTGTGCCCTGTATTGCAAGGCAGAGAGGCAAGCCGTTTTCACTTACGGAGAGGCATGCCTTGTGTCCTTTTCTTACTGGGCACATGGCTTCTGTCTCATTTCTCACCAATGGAGAAAGATCACCTGTCAGCAAGTTTGTGGCCAATTGCTGACAAATTTTCCCTAATAGGCTGCCCTGTGGTTCCCTCCCTCTAGGCAGATCAGCTAGTGCGGTGCTGGCATTGCTGATAAATAGCTGTGTGGCCTCGGGAAAGCCAATTAACCTCAGTTTCCTCATCTGTAAAGTGGCCTTTTGGGTCCTTTCCAGCTCTGAAATGGTCTGGCTCACAAATCTTCTTCTGCAAATCACTTGGCATGGTGCTTTCTGACCACTGCCTCCCAGTTTTCTGGAGAGGGAGCCATGCAGACAAGCACACCTGGTTGTGAGCGTGCAGACTGGGTTGGCCTGAGCAGAGTGCATGCCTGTGGGTGATGACGGGTCATCATTTTAGGACACCGTGTAAGGAGTACTTTGCGTTCTGAATTTGGGACTTAGGACTTTATTCCCTGGGTCCTAGGGAATTTTTGAAGGCTTCGGAACAAGGGAGTGATGTGTTCAATGCTTTATTCAGTGGTTTCTGGACAACGTGGAGAACTGATAGAAAGAGACAGAAACTCTAAACAGAGAAACCTGTGGGAGGGGATCATGGTGGAGATGATGAAGCCAGAGCTAGGGTGGAAGCATTATTAGAATAGCTGATATGCACTGAGCATTTCCTATAGACACACACTGTGCTCAGTACTTGCCACGAATTATCTCAGTCCATCCTCAGTACAACCTCCATGAGGTGGAAGCTATAATTATCCCCATTTATAAAATATAGAAACCAAGACAAAGGATAGTTGGGCAATTTTTCCCAGCGTTACGCAGTTTATAAGTGAATGAGCAGGAATTTGAACAAAGAAATCACATGTTCTTCACTTCTATGTTGTAGGGAGACAGACTTAAGATACTTCCAGGAGTAGGTTCATAAGACTTACTAATTGTCCGTGGATACTTGTGAAGTGCTTATTGAGTGCCCAGGATTGGACCTTCCATAGGTTACTCATTTCATCTTTCCAATTCCATAAATAGGAGCCCGACATTGCAGGGTATGTAACCACAAAGGATTTGAATTCAGGACTTGAAGGATCCAGAAAACTTTTTCTGTGACTTTTCTTCCACATCCAAGATTGATGGATTCTTGGCATTCTCCCCTCCCAGAATTATTTAAAGATGACACAGAGTGTTATGTTTTCTGTGATGTGCTCATGAAACTTAAATATTTAAAAAGCTGTGTTAGGCTGAAAGAAGTCATGTTTCCAAGATCCATGTTCTCTCCTGAAATTTTGGCTCCTGTCCAGCTCTGGCATAGATGAAGAGGAGATGCCACCAAAAGTGTCACGTCAGAAATTTATCTTGCACCCAAGATTTAGAGTGTCTTCCTAGGGGTTGTTCAAAGAAGATGCATGCATTCGGTTTTTGTCCATCAATAGGCACTGTCTACTTTCTGTCATGCAGCATCGAGAGCTTGTACATTGCATGTAAATGACGGGAGGAGAGAATCACATTCCAACTGCTGTGTTGCATATTAATAAGGATCAAGGTTTCTAAGAGATAAAAGAATAATCTGCACTGGATTTTAGAAAGACATACAGAGGTAACGAATTAGGCACCCCAAGCTAGGACTTCAAAACAAATGGCATGGCAAACACCAACATGGCAAAATTTTTTTCTAAGAGACAAAGGCCACCGAGGTGTCTATGTTTTGTATTTCTTTATCTGCTCTACTATTCTTGGTGCATTTTCATCTGCAGACCATTGGATCTATCCTATAACCCATTCCTTGTTTTTTAACCAACTCACTGTGGACAAGAAGGAACTCACTTCTCTTGTTTGGACTCATTTCCTTTTTTGTAGAATAAGAGGATTAGAATGGAAAATTGCTTCCCCACAGGAGGGATCAGGAAGAACAACCAGGCTTTGTTTAAAAAGTCCAAGAAGAGGTTCTGGTCACCCTGCTTGACCCAGAGAATACATGTGTTATTCTCCTAACCCAGGTCCTGGGGTTTAAATTTTTATTTGGACAATGAAAATCAAATTGATGGTAGGCTCTTGGAAACTCAGAATTTAGTTCTCAGTTCTGGCAAAGAGCCCCCAGAACCTATCCTCCAACTCATTTAAATGAATAGTTGTAAAAACAAAGCAAGGGAGAAAAGCTTTAAGGGTAAGAATGCGAATTGATTAAATTCATGGAAATAGCATCACTCTTCAAGAATTGCCCTGTCTTTGCTTAGTGTCAAGAATATTGATACTATCTCTAGTATTGTGTCCCCTGTTTTTACATTTGCATGGGAAACGATTCGATTAAAATATTTTTCTGAAGGTGGTGTGCTTCTGAGAAAGTGAGGTTGATTGTATCAGCTTGGCCCACGGGTTGCTTTCCCATGCACAGCTGATTTGGATGCAAAGCAGAGAGATCTTGAAAACAGTGACTTTATTTGCATTGTCACACCTCCTTCCAGGGCTCAGTTGGGTTCGCCGTAAGGCGACATTGAGGATGCCATTCACATGCTCTCACGTGTGAGAAATGGTGCTAATCCAACTTTAATTTTCATATCAAATTGAACAAGAAATGAGTTTGTCAGAAGTAATCATGTCTGTTGCAGAGGTGTCAGGTTGGGTAGTTAGGAAGAGGTGACTGTTGCTCCGTGAGGTGCTCTCATATTGTGGGGGATGTGTCCATGGAGGTCATTCAGTATGCTGGCCCCAGTCACACCCCCTGGGAAACTCCTAGGGGCTTTGCTGGCAGTGGGCTTGTCCTGGCTGGAAACATTCATTTCCTGGTCTCCTATATTTGGTTCACCCTCTGCCTAATTCCCAGTTGCCCTCCTGGGCCCCTTACAAGAATAAAACAAAGAACTCTTTTTATATAACTAGTTCAATCTTCATGAAATTTATGCTTTTTACCTTAAATGAAGATGGTTTGATTTGATGCTTGTGATGCAAAAGTGGGCCTAGAAATCCAGTCAGTTGGGGGAGAACTGGGGAGGCCTCAGATACTTATTATATTGAGGGTGCAAGGATGGATTTTAAAGCTATTATTTATCTGTGAGGCCAGCATATTTTTGGCTTCATATTTCATAGGTTATCTTTTGAATATATTTCCCCAAAAAACTTCATTCTTACAGGATCCAGGGCACTCCTAGTGCAACAGAGTTTGCAAAGTCAACTGACGGTCTTCTTTATCTTTTAGGGCTTTTGTTTTGAACTAATGGGGCACAGAACAATTTATATCCCATATCCTCTGGATACTTCTGTTATACCTTCACAACAGCAGTAAAAATAGATACCCTTCCTCGATGATCTTGGTATGTGCTTCACATTCATTGTTTCTTTCCATTTTGACAACAGCAGTGAAAGTCTAATCTAAGTAGAGAGGAGTAATCAAAATGCTCAAGGGTCAAAGTGGTTTAAAGAGGTTCAGAGTCCACTGCCCCTGATTTTTAGTGTGTGGCTATGTGTATATCACGTGCTTGTTTTTTGCTTCGGTTTCCTCATCTGAACCACTGGGATGGCAATGGCACCTTCAGAAAGCCACGTACATGGTGAGGCCTTAATAAATGCCAGCTATAACCCTGTGAGTTAAAAGTAGGTTAGTATTTCTGGTCTATAGACAGGAAGTGGAGATTCAATTAGTTTATTCGTCTGACCCTGGGTTAAACGGCTGTGAGTCACAATGTGGAATCTGTCTCCAAGTTTAGTGACTCCAAACCCACTTGTTCCTTTCTATTCCCTCTGCTAACGTTGGCAAAGCAATTACCTTTCTCTTCCATGCCAAACTCTCACCTGGATTTAGGGAGGAGACGCTTTCCATTGCTTATGGAGGTGTCATGCTTTATTTTTGAAAGAGATTGATATAAATAATGCCTTCTTTCCCAGCATGAACCCTATTTGCATAGATCTGAGGAGAAGAACTCAATTTTTTCCACCAAATCCTTTGTTTTGGGTTTTTATATGTTTATAATGGAAATTTCAGGATAACTCTTTAACCCTGTCTGATAAAAATATACATACAAGCCAAAATGTGAGTAAAATGGGAAATAGTGATAAGGTTTGGATGTTCAGCTCCTCCAAATCTCATGTTGAAATCTGATCCCCAGTGTTGGAGGTGGGGCCTGCTGGGAGGTGTTTGGGTCATGGGGGCAGATCCCACATGAATGGCTTGGTGCCCTCTTGGAGACAGTGAGTTGAGTTCTCACTTTGGTAGTTCACATGAGAGCTGGTTGTTTAAAAGGGCCTGGCACCTCCTCCCTGCTGTCTTGCTCCTTGCTCCATGTGACACACCTGCTCCCCTCCACCTTTCGCCTTCATTGGAAGCTGCCCGAAGCCCTCCCCAGAAGCAGATCCTCATTCCATGTTTCTTGTATAGTCTGCAGAACTGTGAGCTAAATAAGCATCTTTTCTTTATAAATTACCCAGATTCAGGTATTCCTTGATAGCAAAGCAAAATGGACTAATACAGGGAGGCACATAGACGGATGAGTGTGTGAGGCCCTGGGTGGAGGGAGGTGAGGAGGGCACAGAGAGATGGGCTCATGCTGCATGTCAGCCCCAGCACCTTTAAGCCACGGCTGCTGCAGCAACCTAGCAACCTTCCTGCTTTCTTCTTTGCTCTTTGCTGCTGTCCTGAGTCTTCACCCCAAAGCTGTGTCTAACAGCGGGATCCACAGAAGGGATAGCCAAGATTGGGTATTTCTTGCCTATAACCAGAGCTAATCATGGCTTTCAGAGGTGTGGGTGAGCTATCATTGACACAAGCTTCAGACCTCAGGACCTGGCCTTAAAATGTGGACCTTCTCTGGCCTGAATGAAAGTTTTCTTATTGCTTTTCATATTTAAAACAGGAAGGGGGGCGGAGCATGAAAAAGGAAAAACCGTATTTGCCTCATCTCTTGGTCTTTCTGCCTTCTGTGCTCACTTGATGGTTTTATGGAAATACTATGATTCACAGGAGCCTTATATACACTAAGACTAACAAATAAATGAATGAATTCATAAATATTAATAGACAAACTAATAAATAATTATACAACATGCAAATATGTATTAACCACACTAAAAATCCTAAAGTATTGCCAGATAAGATATTTGATCTTCAGTGCTTTACATGTTTGTAAGAAAATTGATATTTATGTCATAATTCAGTTAGCAGCTATTGGACACCCATTATGTATGAAGTTTATACTAAACACAGGGGTTTTGTACACAAAAGCTGTAAAGGACATGATTCCACCCACTCTGTTTATGGAAACACAAATAGTTCCTACTAAATAATTCAAGATGTAGATATAAAGTCAAAAACATTGAAACCGAATGCATGCATCAAGGTAGTTTGGTTCTCTACTGCTGTCTAGCAATCTACAAGAACTGCAACTATTTATTTGTTTGGGATTCTGCAATTAAGGCAGAGTTCAGTGGGGATAGCTCATGTCTGTTCCTTGTGGCATTTGGTGGAGCACCTTAATTGGGGTTGGAGAATCCTCTTCCAAAATGGCTCAAACCTGGTGGGCAGCTGGGAGCTCGGATGAACCTGAAGTGGAATCTCAGGGTTTCCTCAATGGCCACTTCATGGGGCTAAGTTTGACTTATAGCATAGCACGGAGGGTGGCTTTAGAGAAGAAACATCCCAAAAGCATATGTTTCAAAGGGACTAGTCTCAATGTGCAAGTGCTCTTCTGGCTCTGTTTGCATCAAGCTCCTCTACATTCCCTTGGCCAAAGGCAGTCATATGGGCACACCCAGAGTCAGTGTTTTAGGGTGTGAATAAAGGAAAGCAGGATTTACTGGGCTTCACCAATGTAACAGTTTCCAGCCAAGGTTTCCCAAGAGGGAGCTATGTGCATCTGTAGGAGGGTGAGTATGTGGACAGGTTGCAAGAGACATGATCTCACTTAGAAATAGTTCCTTATACTTTTGTCCTTGGTTGACTCACTGGGACAAGTTGGGGGTGAGATTTTGAGTCCATTGCTACACAAAATTCTAAAGAGTGCAGGAGTGGGTTTTCAAGATGTATTAAAAAAACTTAGATTTTTTGGAGTTGTTTTCATTTAAACTTAATAGCTTTGATTCTCAGAGTCAGAAGTTTCCTTCAAGGTCATATTAGCTGTGGTCTTCAGGTATCTTTTGGAGGTGAGAACCTAGAATCACTGTGCAGAACAAAGAGAAAGTCTGGCATTTTCAATTCCATTTTGCGACCTGAGAATACTTTTACTGTTAGGAATATACGTCTACATTGTGTGAATGTAATATGTCATCAAAGCTGTGAGTAAAGGTGTCCCTGAAACAAAATAGGCCATTAGACTAAAAATGTGACAGCCATCCATCCACCCATTCATCTGTCCATCCATCCACTCATTCATCGAGCAGAAGTCATATACACTGAAAATCACCTATGCTGGAGACATAAGGGGGGACAAGGCAGACATAGTATCTACTTTTATGGATCTTATTTTTAGTTGGAGGGAGCAGACAATAAACAATAAACAAGTAAACAAAATAATTTTCAGTAGTGATAAGTGTGATCAGTAAAACGTGGCAATGGGATGTGCCAGGAAGTGGCTGTGACCTTTTTCGGTGGTAGTCACTGGCTCTGCCCGTCTCAGCTGAGGAACACTGCTCGTGAGAGTGAGGAAGACAGCAGTGCTGATAACGGCATAATGGCATTTACTGTTATTAGGGCTCACAAAGTGATGAGTAGGGAGGAAAGAAGAAAGGAAAGAAGGGAGGAAGAAGGAAAAAATAGAAAAAAAGCAATAAAAAGAAGAAATAAGGGGATAAATGGAGGGAGGAAGAGAGGGCAAGATATTAGTGTCATGGCTCACATTTTTCATAAATGATGACATAGAATCCCTATAATTGTCCTGACAGTTGGGTCTCCTAATGTTGAAGAAGAGCCCCAGCGGGGAAGAGGAACTCGACCAGAACCGCAGGTGAGGTCAGGGCCCTGCCCGGAGCAGATTCTGGTCCCAGTCGCCTACTTGGTCATGCCGGTCTCTCCTCATGGTTTGTCAGCGCCTCTATGGGAAGGCAGGTCCATCTCGGCACTGATGTATTAGGAGAGTGGTATACATCTCTCAGGGCTCTGAGAAGCCAAGGAATGTGGAGAACAAGTTTGTGTAAGTAAATAATTAGAATGGAAAAATTATTAGAACATAGTTCCCCTGAGTAAAGGGGCTTTGAGGTGATGCCCATAAGAATATATTCCACATAATGGCAAATTGGCACAACCTCTATGGAAAGCAGTATGGAGATTCCTCAAAGAACTAAAAGTAGACCTACCATTCTATCTGGCAATCCCACTACTGGGTATCTACCCAAAGGAAAAGAAGTCATTTTATCAAATAGACACCTGCACTTGAATGTTTATTGCAGGACAATTCACAACTGCAAAGATGTGGAATACACCCACGTGCCCATCAATACATGAGTGGATTAACAAAATGCGGTATATATATATATATACCATAAAGTACCACTCACCCATAAAAAAAGATGAATTCATGCCTTTTGCAACAATTTGGATGGAACTGGAGATCACTATCCTAAGCGAAGTATCTAAAGAATGGAAAAACAAACACCGCATGTACTCCTATTAAATTGGAACTAACCAATGAGCACACGTGTGCACAGAGGGAAGCAAAACTCAGTGGAAATCAAGCGCGGGGGAGAGGGGAGGAGGAGATGGGCAAAAACCTAACTCACGGGTACAATGAACACCATTTGGGAGATGGGCACACTTATAGCCACCACTCAAGCATTACAAAAGGGAACCATGTAACCAAAAACATTTGTACCCCCTTAATATTTTGAAATTTAAAAAAAATAAGAAAAAATGAAATGGCACACCATTTCACAAGTCATAGAAAGTACCAGAAACAAAAATAATATTGTCCACACATATTTGAGGTGTGGCTTTGAGAAGTAATTTTCTCGGATTTTCACCTTTGTTAATATACAAAAAAGCAACTAAATGTGTGTCTCAGGATGAGATATTTAGATTAAATCTGAGCTGCTCCTTTGATAAGAGGCATTAGCTGTTAAGTAGGACATGACATTGCTTTATCAGAGGGCATTGAACAGAGCGATCGTCCACCCATGGTGGAGCTGCTCCTGGCTGCCCACTGCAGCTTCCAGATTCACTGTCTCTTAGGTTTTCCTTAAGGTCCTTCTCTTTTTTTGGAACGGGACTCTTTTTCCGTTTTCTTGGCCACTATTCTCATCCTTTCCTCTTAGTCAATGTGCTTAGTGCTTTCTTCCTCAGTCTTTTCTTCTAGGTTTCTTCTCTCCTCACATTACACTTGTTGCCTGGGATGACTCATAAATTTCATGGCAGCATCTCCTGTCCTAACACCAGCTCATCCTTAGGCTGCATCCCAAACTTCACTTTGCAAACCCTTAAATAGGATCGTTTGCCTGTATTCCATATTTCAGTGATGTCAGTGCCATCCACCCAGTTCTCCCAGCAGAGAAAATGAACAGACATAAGCCTTGGAGGACCTATTTTTGAGACCTCACACCCAATCCATTGCCAGTTACTGCTCACTTCATTTCTGACATTCTGACATTTCTCTCACAATATGTCCATTCTTCTAATTCTACCGCCTTTGTCAATGTTTTCATCCCTTATCAATTCTCTTCTGAGATGCGTCCTTATTCTCCTCACTTTTCCCTTTGCCTCCTTCCCTTTCACAGAACCCTCCGACCTTCAGCTCTGACCTTGGCTTTACTCTTTTGCACTTGACTGGGAACTTCGTGAGGGCAATGACTTGGCAAGTCATATTCCTGCTGCTTCCTCTGTGCTTAGCAAAAGGCCGGTTATAGTGGTAGCAGATTATATAATCCCAGATCAAAAGAGTTTAAGAAAGAAGGAGGCTTTTTGGCCTTATAATTAGCAATCTACTTTCTGGCAAGATTGGATGAAGGATTTGGACAATCCTGTGCACTCTGTTTTTCCCCATTTCTATCATCTGTGCATATCTGCATCTACTCGTCTCTGCTTCTGGTCACGTGTTGGCCTCATACTCTATTGATAATGAGAGTTTCTCTCTAGGTGACAAAAACAATGACACAATGACCACTGGAAGTCTTAAAACGTAGCTTTTGTGCTTCAAGTTTACAAAAACAAGAAAGAACTATCTTTCTGCCTTTCCATCAGGAAACTCCAAAGAAGAACTGAGATTGCTTTGCCTGAGTGACCAGCCCATCTCTGAGGGCCATTTGCTATGCTGAGTGAATAGTCTAAAGGACCCAACTTGGGTCATCTGTTCATCCGTGTGGTTGACAGTGGGCTTGAGACAGAAAAAGAAAACAAAAACCCATTTACCACATAGGTGCTCAGAATTGTTGGGTGGATAAATAGATGGATGGATGAATAAATTAATATTTAGCTTCTCTAGGCCTTCTTTTTTAATTACTCTATGTCTTCACTTGTATTGTTCACTCTCCTTGGGAGAAGGAATTCAGGGCACCCTCTAATACAGAAGTTATTATGGTATAGTTTTCTGTGTACTGTTCTCCAGTAGATGGGCACACCATTTCACAAGTCATAATGCCCAGTCTTATTGGATAGGTGGATGAAAGAATAAGTGATTGAAAGATGAATGAATGAATGAGAAAACAGATGGTTATAAGGCATGACTGTAATTGCAGGTTCTTTGCACAATATATCAAATATCAAAATAGCAAAGATCTGAAAGTGAGCTTGAATGCCATTTTATTCTAACTTTTTAAAACCAGATTTTGGAGCTGATATTTAGAGAAATTTAAAAGATTATCCCCAAACTCACATGGCATAATAGTGGCAGAGCCAAGAACAAGACTTCAGTGGTTTTAATTCGTAGTGAGGTGCGTTTTCCGTTACACAATTTCTTATCTCAACTAATCTGTAACTCGATAGGAGATGCCACAGGGGATATTAAAAATGAAAAGATAGAGATTCAGTTCTCCAGCCACTCATGGACAGATCAGGGGAATTTGATAAATGCCCAATAGCACAAGTGTTACCTACCCAGAGAAGGCGGGTCCCTCTGGCCAGCTGCCTCCTTATTTTCTTGCTGTTTGAGTAGTGTTTGAACATACTGTGTAACTGGGCTGCCAGGGTTATTTTATGGCAGCATCTCAAGATGTTAACTCTAGCATGTTGGTCTGTTGTCCTCTAGTGTCCAGGGAACTTAAGGATAACAGGGAGAAGGATGTGATAATACTGGGGATGGTTTATTTTTTTATTAAACACCTCATTACTTTGAAGTTCTCTGAAGATACCACATTGACCATTTGGTTCTTTCAGCCCTGTCTCGTGGCCTTCCCTTCCACGGTTAATCCTTTCTGATAATCTCCTTTCTCCATGGCGTTGAACAGGCTGAGCCCGCTGGTAGGAAGGAAAAAACCAGTAAGAGTTGCCCTCCTTGTGTTACCCCAATAATCCAGGCAATCCGAGGCTGGGTTAGAGTGGCTCACCCCCTCTTTTGAGCTGGCATCTGGTTAGATTGTTATTCTAGCAGAGCTTTGTTGCCAGGGCAAAAATCACAGAGGAAACCAGTTTACAAATGCTGAATTTCTTCTTATCTTTAAAAATTTATATTTTAAAATATTTTATTTTTCCTACCAAAAGTCCCCAGGGAAGCTGGAAGGAGGGAATGTTAGAGGCTTCCCACGTGGGGTGGGGGAGAGGGTACTATTCTGTTCCTAGTTAGAGGGCTGATGACATGGGTGTGCTCCCTTAGCAAAAATTTATAAAGCTGTGCTTTTCTGTATGTGGTATATATTATGCTTAAAATTTTTAGAACCATAAAAAGCAAATGCTACTACTGATATTAATTGTACCCCTAGAACGGTGGTGATTTTGCCCCCAGGGGACATTTGACAAAGTCTGGAGATATTGGTTTTGTCACAGCTGGGGAACAGGTGCTGCTGGATCTAGTGGGTAGAGACCATGGATGCTGCTAAACGTCCTACAATGCACAAGACAGCCGTCCACAAAAAAGCAATTATCTGGCCCAAAGTGTCATTAGTGCTGAGGTTGAAAAGCCACACCCCAAAGAATGAGAATCAATTTGAAAGATTCATTATTAAAGGACCACGACAACTACCATTATAGAGACTTAGGAGGTGGACCATCTCTTCATTTCACATTTAAGGAAACTGAGGCTAATAGAAGCTCATTTGCCCAACATCACCCAGTTAGGAACCCATGTCTCCATGAAGTCTAAGCTCTTATTCTTTACAACAAATATATTACCTTACTTATTATCACTTCTCCAGCACAAAATTATGTTTTAAAAACTTACAAATGTATTTTTCTCCATAGCTGAATTTTGTGTGTGTGTGTGTGTGTGTGTGTGTGTGTGTGTGCAAAACAACCAGATAAAGATAATAATGAGAAGAGGCTTTAAAATATATCGTCCAAGTGGTCTTCTGCACTAATGCCTTTATCAAAACATCATAATAGACTACTGTGAATTACTTTTACCAAGAACTTGTCAAAAATTTTTCAAACTGAAAGCATAGCATTCCAGTTATTGAACCAGTTGAAATTTGACCTTTGGATACAGTTAAGAAGACAGCTATCATTCAGGAGAGTTAAAATGTATTCCTGGCTGCTGTCAGGAGATTGGATAGACTCTTCCATTTTTTTGAGTCTGAAAACTTTCTGAAGTTTTCATTTGTAAATATTAATGTAACAGAACCAGTAGGATGTATTACTATATACCAAGAGATTTACTGCAAGGGATTTAGCTTAAGCATCTGTGGCATGTCTTAGTCTGTTTATACTACTATAACAAAATACCTTAGACTGGGTAATTTATAAATGGCAGAAATTTATTGTTCATGGTTCTGGAGGCTGGGAAGTCCTAGATCAAGGTGCCAGCAGATTCTGTGTCTGGTGAGGGCCCATCCTTCATAGACAGCACCTTCTTGCTGCATCTTCAGATGGTTGAAAGAGGAACAGCCTCCCCCAGGCCTCTTATAAGGGCACTAATCCTGGTCCTAAGGGCAGAGCCCTCATGGCCTAATCACCTCCCAAAAGTCCAATCTCTTAATACCCCGCATTGTGGCTTATGTTTCAAGATATGAATTTGGTGGTGGGAGGTAGGGGATGCATTCTGACTGTAGCATGGAGGATGGGTAGGCAAGTCCAAAATCCACAGGACTTGCATGCAGGAAGGACAGACTAGAACTCTCAGATGGGAGCTGAGGCTGTAGTCCACAGGTAGGATTTGATTTTCATCAAGGAAGACTCATTTCTGCTCTTATGGCCATTCAACTGGTTGCGTCAGCACCACCCAGATTATCTAGGATAATTTTCCTTATTGAAAGTAAACCAATTGTGCATATGAATTAAATCTACAAAATACTTTCACGATGACTCCTAGATTAGTGTGTGTATAATTGAGGACAATAACCTAGCCAAGTTGATGAATAAAACTGACCATCACATGTGGTAAACTGTATTTTTTCCCCAATTCCTAGGTTTTTTTAGATGGTTATGAAAAGCCACACATGTAAAGTAATGTGAAGCACACTGTTTCTCTCAACACTGTAAGGATATTCTTGGCCATACTCAGCTATCTAGCTCTCATCTGCTGCCTCAGTTTGGAGGCATCTTTGTCTACAACCACTTACTTGTGATTCTGTCTTGGAATTCACTGTGGTGTCACATGAGAAGCAAGTTGCAGACTGCAAAGAGGTAGGAGCATGGCAGACCCGGACTCAAACCCTGGCTCTGCTGTTTAGGAGCTGTGTGAATTACTTACCTGTGCTGGAGAAAATAACTCACTGTTTCACAGCTTCTGGCAAGATTTGCCTGAGAAAGACGTGTGCAGTACCTGGCAATCTGTCTGTATGATTATAGGTGGGTCTTAGTGCATTTGTACTGCCATGACAAAACACCACAGGCTGGGTAATTTGTAAACAGGAGAAACTTCTTTCTTACAGTTCTGCAACTGGGAAGTTCAAGATCAAGGCGCCACAGGTTTGGTGTGCAGGGATGGCCTGTTCCTTACAGATGGTGCCGTCTTGGTGTCTTCCTATGGCTGAAGGGATGAAAGTGGTGAAGACACAAACTCCCTCTTTGGGGCTCTTTCGTAAGAACACGAATCCTGTTGCGCTAATACTCCTCTATTTGTAGTCAGCGTCATTCTGTCTCCTTTGACCAGGAGGATAAGAAGGAGTGTGTTAAAGAAACTTGGAGAGGAAGACAGGGGAATGGCTGAGACTGAGACAAAATCCTATAAATTTCATGGAAGAGTCACCGGTTAATATTGTGGTTACTGAACTGGATTGCTACAGGCCCCTATTTGAGTTAAGCAACCCTAAAAATGCATCTATCTATCTATCTATATAGATATATGCATATCTATATGTGAATACATATGTGTGTGTGTGTGTGTGTGTGTGTGCATGCGTGTGTAGTTTTCTGTTTATTCTTGGGTCATTGTTAAAGGTATTGATCTCTTTATAAGACTCTTTGGAAGCAAGTCTGCTGGCATTGAGTATCAAGAAATGTTTTGTTTCACCTGGACACAGATATATTTTGTGGTGGTTTTATAACTGCTGGTGTTTCTCCAGTTGATTCGGCTACTGGAGGCAATATTCCATGTCATAAATTATAGTGTGCTTTCCAGTGAAGTCCTTTGCCCCATCTTATAACCTTCCTTTTACTTTCTTCTCATCCTAATTTCTTTAAAACCTCTCTTTGTTGAAATCTTAGTTCCCTGCTGGTATTTTTGAAGGCCACTTCAACTCCTCTTAAGAACAGGGAAAGCCATAAATAAATGGACCAGTAAATGGGCCTTACTGTTGGAGCTCTTCCCATGGGCAACCACTGGAAATCCAATCACCATGCTCCTGGAGGCCTGCCCGGGACTTTAGTTAGACCCTAACAAACAGTAATTTCTTATTAAGGCAGAGTTGGTCCTAGTGTCCATCCAAGTAACATATATTCAAAAGATACACTTCTTGCCAATTAATTTTACCTTTGATTATTCATCATTCCATGATGCCTTATTATGGTTTTAAATGTGTATATGTAGCATGTGTCAGGACATACTGAAATTATCAATTTAATTATATCCTTCTCCAGACTGTTAGCATTTTGAAGGTAGAGACTTTGATGGTTTTATCTCTGTATACCTAGTACTTAGCACGGTGGCAATTACATAATAGATTTTTTATTGAATAAACGGATGCTTGCTAACGCAACTACTTAATTTCAGTGTGTTCTGTATGTTCTGACACATGATCTATATATGGTGGTTGAGAATCCAGAATTCCAGAATCCCAGGCCAGTGTTCTTTCCACAGCTGCCCAGCGATGGCCACCTCGGACCCTGGAGCAAAAGAGAGAAAGGAGACCTCACTCTGTGCGAGGAGGAACCTTACCCAGAGTTTGTCATTTCTAGTTAAACCTTGGGCAGGTAATTTCCCACCTGGGGCCTCTGTTTACATATTTTTGAAATAATGGAGCTGAATTTGGCAACTTTGAAGAAACTTTTCAGTTCTGAAGGACTCCGTTGTACCCATTGCCGTGCTGTGTGGCGGAGGTAAGGACATACCTTGTCATATTTGAGAGTTACATCCTAGGAGAAGAGGCAGAATGTCATGACAGGGCAATCTCAGACTGTGGTATTTGTCATACAGGAAATGAACAGAGTCACGTAATAAAAAGAGAGGAAAAATGAGTTATTCTTGCTAAGGTGGTCCAGGAAGACTTCACCGAAGAGGTGACATTATTTAACCTTCTTCTTCCTTCTTGAAAACTAAACAGTTAAAATGACATCTGAACATATAGCTTTGTCCTTTGCAAATCCATCTCAGCAACGGCAGCAGAAGACAGAATTGATTGAGGGAAAGGTCTCCTGCCCAAACTCTTTGTGGAATGTGTCAAGGTATCAGTAAAGGAAAATAAATAGAGCAGGGTCTTTGCAGTTTGAGCAAGGAACACATTTATATCCCTGGGACAAGGATGGGGCTTGATAAATAATGTTCAAGATGTATTAGGGAATTCGGTGAAAAATTTTTGAGCACTTACTATGTGCCTGACCTTAAAGTAGAGAACCGAGGCTAGATTGTTTAATCATCTAGAATCTTCCTTAAGAAAAGTCTAGTCTAGGGGAAGGGAGAGGCATATAGCAATAAATAACTCTCTTCCACTGTGACAGTGGCAGTCATGAGGGATACAGGACACTCAGGGGCAATGGTGTGCTGGGGTATGATCAAAAGAGTTCACAGAAAACACTACGGGTTAGTGTTTCGGTGGAATATAAACCATGAAAATTATTCTGATGTAATGATATTATTTCTGCTAAGATTTTACAGCAGTCATCCCATGCTTTTTGGGGGGAATTAATACTAAATAGCTGGAAATACTAAAAAAGTAAATGCACAAAAATATTCACATGACAATAAAATAAAGAACATATCTAACAAGAAAGCGGTTAAATAAATTATGGTATATTCTTAAAATGGACTATAATTAAGTCACTGGAAGTATTCACAAAGAGGTTGTAGCTACATGAACATATGCTTAGAATAACATGTCAAGAGGTACACGGTGAGCCATTGAATTATCTATCTAATCTGATTTCTACTTACTATGTACATGGCTATGCAAACAACAGAAGATGGAACAGAACTATGGCAAAACACTAGCAGCGGTTGTGTAAGGACGCTATGATTAATTTTAAAATTGTATTCATTTTCAATTTTTATTACTGCATATTAGTACTCGAGTAGGAAACACATTTAAAATATATCCAAACCTGGAGTATTTGGGGGAAAAAATGGAATAGTAGTCCCTTCTAGTTTCAGTCTGTTGCTGATGAATGAGTCATGGCACCTTTGGAACAGAAGCAGAGCCTTGGACTTAAAAATAAACTTTACATTTTGTTTTTAATCTGGAGCTTTGGGGATATTGCGATTCATTTTTTACTGTCCACATTTTTCTCTCCAAATTTAAACGAGGCAGGAATAGAAAGCATATGTGAGTTTAGAAAACCTTGTTTTATTGTATGTTTCTGTTAATAGGCAGCTCAGAAAGGGCTGGGGGAAACGACAGCAGAGCTATTGGAAACAGCAGGGACCTCAGCGTAGTCGTAGTCTCACTGAGCCTTAGCGCTCTCAGTTATAGATGAGATGGGGGGTGGTTTGCCCATGGTCGTGTGACTGGTTTATAGGAACATGAGGCATCCTCAAGTTACAAATGGGGAGAATAAGGCTAAAAAAGGGTTTGGCCCAACAGTCCTTATTTCATTGTTAGTAGTAGTGGTCAATAGTGGTAATAGTGATTAGAGACAAAATGAGGAATTCGGCTCATGCTCAGCGGGAAGACACAATATGGTAATTGTAGGTGTGCAGAACCTTCAGTATACATTCTCTTAAAAGCAGGAGCACAATGTCAGAAAGGGAGTTATAAACCCAATACTAAATCAGGTGGACGTAAGGTCCAGAGTTAAGCTTTGCTATTCAGTGGAAACTTAGAACATGTCAGTTTTCAGAATAGAAATGTTTATCTCCATATCTGAATTTTAAAATTCATTGTGCATATGTTCTGTGATTTAAAAGTAACAGCCTTTTCCATTTTTCTCATTCTATTGCAAATTGCAATCGTACCATGTCATCAAAAAAGTTATTTAGTGACAACTTATGGGGAGCCAAAAAGTTTCCTGTAATTTGCATATATTTTCCACATTCAGAATGTTAGTGATCAAGTTTTTGTGTGTTCACTTAAAATAATATATTATTATTGAAAATAAATGTAATAATAAATGCAAAATGTTGGCTCCAACGGCATATGCTAAACATTTTCACAGTGCAACACAGCATATGCTTCCTTCTTCATTAGGAGATTTTAAAATAACTTGTATTTAGCAAGAATACATTATCTTTTATTCAGAATTAATTATATGCTGTTTTGTGTACCATAATTTAAAGTGCCACCCACTTCTAATATGTAATACGCACAAGAAACTATGGTTACAATTCATTAGAATTGGCTTCTTGCCTTTGCAATTTAGCGGCAGAATGAATACATGGGCCTGCTATGCTGTTTGTTACTCGAATCAAAAGTTACATGAAGTGCTGATAACTAACAGTTACAAATCCTTTATTTTTTATTTTTTTTAAGCACAGCACGCCTCAGGAGGATGGGATAAGTCATAAGAGTAATTCGTGCATAATTAGTTATTTTACCATTCTTTGATCGTTCTAAGAAAAAGTTTCACAAGGGCTATAGGAGTTAGAGGGTAGAAGAGCATTTGAAAATCATTTTTTATTATTCAAACGCAGGATGTTATTAAATTTTTTTTGTATGCCCAAACGCCTTTTTAAAAGCAAACTATGACTTTTGTTAAGAGTTTGATTTTAGGCATCTATTAAATAAATGTAACTTACCTTTGTAAAAATGAAACCAGCCATCTCAAACAATGACCTGGGGATATATCAGTTGTCTGTTTAAGTGCCTGGAACTTCATATTCTTCTGTTTCAATTATTTATCTGTTTATTTTTTAGCAATGAGAAAAACAATGCCCGGAGAATTTAAATGCTTTCCCAGGGTAACATAGCTCGTGCCTACAATCCCAGACTTGGAGTCTAGGTTTCTTGGTTTAGGTAAGGCTCCTGTTTGAGCTGCATGTACCTGGTCACTTTTAACCTTAATGACTGCTAATGGGTTTAATGAGGGCAATAGATTGAACCGTAGGTTACCTGAACTAAGCAGGATGAAAGGAGAAAAGCAGTCAAAGTGCATCAAAAGTGAAAATGAAATTCCTAAATGCAGTTTCCATTTCTTTGAACATATATGTTGATGTCTTGACCTTTTCATTAAAAGCAACAGAATCTTAAATAATAATAGTATTCATTCTGCCCTGGGTGGAATGACATGAGCTCTCTAATACACTGCTGGTGAAACTATAGATCAATACTATTAATAGATGGTATTTGGCAATGTTTGTCTCAAACCTAAGCATATACAGACTCTTTGTCGTACTTGATTTACTTCTGGTATCTAACCTTAGGAAACACTCTTGGAACACACAAAGATGGAGCCTCGTAAAAATATCTTCATCCAGGTGATTTCTTTTTTTTTTTTTTTTGAGACAGTCTCACTCTGTCGCCCTGGGTAGAGTGCAGTGGCCTCATGATAGCTCGCTGCAACCTCAAACTCTTGGGCTCAAGTGATCTTCCTGCCTCAGCCTCCCAGATAGCTGGGACTATAGATGTGCACCATCATGCCTGGCCAAGTTTTCTAATTTTTATACAGACGAGGTCTAACTCTTGCTCAGGCTGGTCTCAAACTCCTGACCTCAAGCAATTCTCCTGCCTTGGCCTCCCATAGTGCTAGAATTACAGGTGTGAGCAACCATACCTGGCACAAGTGATTTCTATGAAATGTAAATTGCCCCTCAATAAAGCTGTTAGAAATCGCTCATCACATTTAATCTGTTGGAAGCAAAAGTGAAAACACGTTAAATGACTACCCTTTAGAGGAAATCCTTAAATACTAACAGTTCATTCATGCAACTTAAATTTGAGAAGCCATTGGTTCCATTTATGGGAGTATTTTTAATAATATGGAAAAATACTTGTGGTATAATATTTATCACAAGACAAATGATAAAAATTGTATGTAGACCATAATTGTTATTTTACAAAGAAAAAAAAGAAAGGCATGGTTAAAATTATTAGAAGATAATAAACCAGCATGGTAACTAACAATGGTTATCATTGGGTGACAGGATTATCCATTCATTATTCAGTTGATTTATTTCCTTTGGGCTGCTATAAAAAATACCTTAGACTGGGTAACTTAACCATAGAAAATGTATTACTCACAGTTTTGGAGGCTGGGAACTCCAAAATCAGGGCACCAGTAGATTTAGTGCCTGGTGAGGGTCTGTTCCTCACAGATAGATGGCGTCTTCTGTATCCTCATGTGAAAGAAAGGTCAAGGGACCTCCCTGGAGCCTCTTTTATAAAGGTACTAATTCCATTCATGAGGATGGAGCCCTCATGAGTTAATCACTTCCCTAAGATCCCGCCTGTTAATACCATCGTACTGGGTGTTAGGTTCCAACATACAAATTTTGGGAACACACCAACATTCAGACCATAGCACCAGCCATTTGTTTATTTGTTTAGCCAAATTTATTTAATTTATTTTACACCTCTACATTTTCAAAATATTCTTCAGCGATGATTAATTACTGTTAAAAATAAGGAAAAAGGCAATAATAAAGGTCAAAGCGAGGAGTCCTGGTACAAGGACATCTTGCCTGTGTTAGAGGATGACCCCATGTGGCCCACTTTCTTAGTAGATTCAGCTACGGTCCAATAATAGTCCTTACCTGGTCAGGAGGACACTAATAGTATTGACAAAATTTGGACTTTCTCAATCAGAGTAATTGTGGATCAGCCTTGAGAATATCATGCAGAACGGGTTGTGTTACAAAGAGTTCACCAAATGCAATCGGTTTTCACCTTTACACTTACCCAGCAGTGGAGGTTTTAATTTCAACTATTGTCATCAACTCTAATCAAAATGTTAAGAGCAAGCAATTTGCTCACTACTGCAGCATGTAGTGAATGATTTGCATAATAGTCGGGCCTTTGCAGCTTGATACCTTCCTGTGGTCAGACCCTCTGTTCCAGTCCAGGATGTGAAGGAACGTGTTTCCTACTGCTTGCTAACTCAATGACATAGTCCTCTGAATTGCAGCAAACATTTCTTATACAAAGCCACTTGCTTATTCCCTATAGTAGCTGAGAGTTCATAATTCTTAAGGGAAGGCATGAAGAATTATACTTAATTCCCTGGATTCAGAAAGAAAAAGAAAGTGATTAAGATGTTGAAATTGCTGAGGCACCGCTGCTGTCATTATTGGAGGAAGTGATACCTGTGTCAGTTACAAAATGTAATAGCTCTGATTCCCCAGTACCTATCTTCTGGGACATTTCCAATTCACACCTAACGCTGAAGCCTGCTCTGTATCACAAGATGCCAGAGTGTGCTGGTCTAGGGCTTTCTTTCATTTCAAATGATAATCATTCCTTTTTTTCTCATTTTAGATGCACTCTGAAGGTCCTAAAGTCAAATATTTGACTTAGATGTTTCCATAAAAAATGTTTTAAATGCATTTTCTCTCTCTTACTTTCCGTTGAGGAATATCTAAGAGTATATGATTCTGTGGGATGCTCAATCTCAAGACCAAAGCCTTACCTTCAGAGTGAGGGCTGTGGGACCTATTTATTTCCATCCATGCTCTGGAACTTGTCTTTGTTTTACAAGGATTGTATAAGAGGTGGTCTGCAGACCACCTGCTTCAGCATTGCCTGTGGACCTTGTTTCAAAGGAAGCTTCCAGAACCCTAACCCAGGCCTTCTGTAGCTGAGGGTGTGCTCTGAGAAGCAACATTTGTAACAAACTTCCAGGTGATTGCGAGGCTCCCTAAAGCATGAGCAGAGCTAGATTAGCTCCTTTTTGTCTCAAAAAGTTCTCACTTACCCCATCCCATCCCCTTCTTTGCATCCTGACAGCTTTCTTTCCAGGTGGGCACTTTCATATTCACAGAAGGTGAATAAACATTTTAACATCACAAGGCCAACAGAGATGAATCTAGATGTGGCTTTTAGAATGTGCTTCCCAGACCAGCAGATTCAGTATCACCGGAGGATACGGGAGGGATGCATTTTCTTGGGCCCACCCTCAGATGTTCTGAATCAGAAACACTTGGGGTGGTTTGAAAAAGCCATCCAGGGGACTCTGATGATTTAAAAAGTTTGAGAACCACTGGTCTACGGTATAGTTTTGCAGCCTTCCAGCGCGAGCTACATGTCATGATTTATGTAAGTCGTCTACTATACCAATTTCTGTAAAGGGTGAGACCGCCCTTTCCTTCAGACCACAGTTTCTTTTGGAGAATATCACAGATTTGAAGCTCCAGAAGAGATTTTAGAATCAATGTCATGGGCAAATGGTGCCTTTGAAACAGGTAATGGTTCTACCAGGAAGGTAATGGTTTGGACTCTTAAGAACAGCATCCAGATAGCACCACAGACCCCACTGAGTTTTAAATTAGATGACGGACTCCTAAGTTAAAGCTAGTTGAGTTGAATCTCAGTTTTGACATTTACCAGCTCTGTAGCTTTAAGGAAAGCTAAAGAATATCTGGGAACATTGCTTTTCATACCTGAAAAAGAGTGTAATGACAGCACCTGCCTTTCACATGGTGATTTTGAGCATTCCGTGAGGCAATGAATGGAAAGTGCTTTACTGAGGACCTAGTGATCAGAAAATGCCCAAAGAGTGTTGTGAGACATGTAACCATGGATACGCACCCTTTGCTTCTGCCCTTTAAATTTGGAGTAATTGCAGTGCTTCAAAGTGGTGAGTTTCAGCATTAAAACAGAACTGAGTGAATCTCCATAGCAATAAAATCTGAGGTCTTCCTGTGGAAGATGAGAGGATAGAGAAGGGACCTGTCTGTATCCCTGGCCTCTGGGACTAGTTTTGGTGCATGTTAGGCATCTGATGCATAGATATGTGGGCAATTAATCAATAGCTAAATTTTCCAAAAAAAAAAAAAAAAAAGATTTTCAGAGTCCAGTTGTGTACACTCTTTGGCTAATACTCCCAACAACCCCGTGAGGAAGACATACTACTTATCTCATTTTACAGAGGTGGAACCTCTCTTGAAGTGATTGTATGCGTTGACTAAGATGGAACAGGATGGCAACTGACGTCATCTGACTCAGGGATCCTGTGCCCAATTCTTCTGCTATCCGTTTTTTAACCTCTGTGCAACTTTAGCTGATAATCTCTAGCAGTAAGCAGTCAGGATGTGGCAAGGTTAGAAATCATCTTTTAAGCACCTGTGGAAAACACAGAAAGATAAATTATGCATTTGGATGAATCGGTAATACTCTTTTTACTAATTCAGTAGCCATAAGCTAATTAATTCCTAACCATAGTAGGAAGAGAAAACTTTTTATTCTGTTGTTAATATTATTTTAAATTATGTACTTTTTAGATATAATACAGAAAACACATAAAGCAATCAGATGCCATTAAATGCCAGTAGCACTCCCACCTCTGTGGTGACAACCAAAAGTGTCCCCAGACATTCCTAAATGTCTCCTGGGGTGCAGAATCTCTCTGGTCGAGAAGTTTTGCTGTAGTTTTCCTTTTGTTCTCTTAATTTTCTGCAAATTGGATCTAGGATCAAAGTCTTCATCAGATTCAGATTCAGCTTTTATATTTATTTTATTTACTTATTGCTAAGAATATTTGCTAGGTGTAATAGAAATGTCTCTTTGGAGGCACATAATGTTGATAATCTCTTTGGTGATGTTGGCCACCTCTGATGTCCAATGCCTGGAGGCCCACTTTTTCCTGGAAGGCAGTTGAATCTGGAGTTTGCATTTCACATTTGGGTTGAAACAAGACAGAGAGCAGAGCCTTGACTTCAGCGTGGACTTTGGGGGAAGGTGCAATGTCAAATGTCCTGTCTGGCTTCTGCGACTCGATGGCAGTGTGGTCTGGATACTCCTCACCCGTGCTCAGACAATGCTTGGCACCTGTTTCTAAACACCTGTTCCCCCTCCTATGGTGAGAAGCTTGCTAGGCCACCCAGTCCTGTGGACAGCCCAGTACCGTGGTGAGGCCTGGATCCCAGCCTCTTCCTCTCTGCATGGCTGCTACCTGTTAGAACCTGAGCTTCCTCTTTGGCCCCCAGGTAGACTAAGCTCAGATGCGTCCAAAACCTGACCAGAAATCAGGGTGACACTGGCAATAAATAAACCTGCCTTATATCAGGAAGCCAAACTCCCCAGAAATACGAGTGAGCAAGTAGCTTTGTGGTTTACTCCAGGGGTTGGGCATCTCCTGTCCACAGCTTCTAGGTGGGACCTCATCCAAGTGAGAAGGTGAGAGCCCGGTAGGTGATCTCTACCCGAAACAGGAAGCAGCAGCCCTGGGGAAGCACTGATACAGTGCAGGGACCCGCATCAGGCCCGGCCCTCAGAACCTTCTCTCTCCTTTGCTCCCTCTCCCGCTAGGGCATGTATCATAGACTTCCCATGACACATCCTTGGATCCTCTGTGTACACACTGCAAATCACATCTACGTTTGCAACACAGATTGATTTTAGGACACATCAATATACGATGTAGCTATTTGAAATTCATAAGTTTTATTTTAGAATCTATTCAGAGTAAAAGTTTTTGAGTGATGTGATATCTTTATGGTTTGGAGAATTAACCAAAAAGAATACTCAGGTTCTCCTTGGGTGTTGGAAGCTTTGATACTGAAAAATAACCTGATACCTTGATCGACAACCACAGTCAGCCAGCATTTCGATATGTCCAATTACACGGCTGTCAATAGCAGATGGTCCTCACCTCCCCTGTGGGGGCCATGGTTTGGCTGCCGTTGCACTGAATGGCTCATCTGTGGAATACCATTAAATATTTGTACCAATATTCAGAACATGGGGTTTAATGGATCGATTTCAGTATTTAAGAGAAATATTGAATATAGAGAAGCATACATATATATAGTATTATAGCCAACATATATAAATTATAAATACGTGCATTTTGATATATAAAAGCAAATAGTTTGAGAGATGGCTTTTACCAATACAATACAGTACAATACAATTTGGCAAAGATTTATTGAGTGATGATTATATTCCCAGGCACTGCCATTGCATAAAATGCTGAAAATAACAATAGATGAATCCAGTAAGACACTTGTCTTAGCAGATGTCATGGTACATCAGGAAGCCAGGTATGAATAAATACCATAAAAGAAAAAAAAAAAAAAACAGCAGAAAAAAGAAAGACAAAATTAAATCTAACTTTTGTACCTCAAAATATCATAAGCAAAATTATGACCTAAGAGCAAATACTAGGACATGTTCAAAACAAATGTGATCTAAAGAGGTATTTTAATATTTGAATAAAAAGTTATTGCACATTGGTAAGAGAGA
The DNA here is from genome assembly GCA_004363605.1 of Indri indri. Classification (NCBI taxonomy): domain Eukaryota; kingdom Metazoa; phylum Chordata; class Mammalia; order Primates; family Indriidae; genus Indri; species Indri indri. The sequence goes on along the minus strand of RJWJ010006621.1, from coordinate 14,505 downwards.
TACCCATAACTCCCATGGAAAAGAGGGGAAAGATTTAACCACACAATTCCAAGAATTGATTGTGTGAACAGACACACACACACACACACACACACACACACACGTGCATGTGCGTTCCCATCAAGAATTCTACTGTGTTACTAATCAAAAAAAGAGAAATTCAAACAATGCATTTTTCCCTTTTAAAAAATTGTTATGGGTATTGTGATGGGAGGGGGATTGTAATGGACATTTTGTTATAATGATGGTGGGTCTGTAAATTAAAACATCTTTTCTGGAAAACAATCTGCAATATAGACAGAGAGGTTTAAAACCTCACCTCTATTGACCCAGCAATTTCACTTCTAAGTATCCATGCTAGAAATAAAAGCAGGAATGTAGACAGAGATTAATGCACAATTAAGTTTGTTGCATTGTTACTTATAATAGGAAAATTTAAAAACTACCGAGTAGCCCAATAGTAGGGGGTTGAATGGCTGTATAGTTCGTTGTACCTTTTGACAGGCAATTATGCAACCATGAGAAGCACGGTTCCCAAAGGCTGGTCAGTAGCAGTGCACGAACATGTTCAGGGTGTATATTATGTCAGGTATGATAGAAGAAGAAAAATCTCAATTGCTTTTAAAAATAGAAAAGAGTGAAGTGCTTATTTTCTCATGTGTACATTTTATTTTCTAAAATTTTGACACTAAGTCTGCATTGTCTGATAATTAGAAAATATATCGAGAAATAAAATGGAAAAATCGTATTGATAATCACAATGCAAGGGGACGCAAAAATCCTACAAAGGAAAGAGAGATTTCCAGGAGATTGATCAATGAATTCCACTTGATGAAAGAGGCAGAGAAAACTAGCGAAAAGGGATGAATTTTAAGGACCGAGGCATAATTTGCCCAGTGGACAAGGAAAGAAGGTCATTTCAGGAGCTTCAGGAACATGAGTTGTGCAAATGACAGATGCATAAATGTACCTAGCATGTTCAAGGAATAAAATTGATCTGGCGTGACCAGGCCACAGACTCTGCAGGGCGGAGAGTTCAGGAAAGGTAGAAAGGCACCAGGCTGTGAAGGGCTTTGCATTCTCAGGCCATGCTAAAGAGTTTAAGCATGAAAAGCTAATCACAGAGTCTGGGAGACTCACAGCAGAATGCTGATTGGGAAACACGTGAACACATATATGCGCACATACATGCACACACGTGCAAGTACATACACACACAGAGTAAGTTTCATTTCAATATTCAAAGTAAAAGCATACATCTAAGTACATGTACAGATATTTTTTAGACAACGTCTTGAGAAAAAACATGAACGTTTTCTTCATGATGAAAGCCAAAGCAAACCATGGCAGGAAAAAAAAAATTTACACGTTTAAAAATACTATTTCCTGTCTCATGGCCAGCTCTTTTTTTGTCCTTCAAGACTTTCTGCTTTATATAGATCTGCCATAGGGGCTTTTCCTGACCAACCGTTTTGTAGCAGGTGGCCCATCTCCCCAGTCTCCTAGCAGTCACTGCTTAGACTGCAAACTCGGTGCAGAGAGGAGCTCTATTGTACATGCCATGTGTCCCGGTGCTTGGTTTATAGTGTGTGCCCTTTGACAGTTGCTCCCTGAATGGATTTCACAGTGCGCCTGCACGGGAAAGGCTCTATCACAATTCATGAAGTTGACTTCTCCAGCGACTCACATCACTCCTAGTGTAGGAATCAGCACAGGTGTGTTGAACTGGGTAATGTCACTTTTCACATCGAAGTTGGTGTTCATTTAGAAGTTGTTGTTAAGCTCAGAGACGAAACAGCTGGATTATACATTGCTTATGGTGAGGCAGTCAGCAGCCCTGGGTGCTGGTTTAGCCTCTGCCAAATTCACCCTGTGGCATTAGTTGTGCTTCCTTCTTTCCATTTCTTCCCCTGTGAAACGAGGATCTGGAGTCGTCTGCGTCACTGTGAGCCTGTCATAAGAACCTCTGTTGCTTACCTGCCTCACGATTTCCAGTGCAAACTTCAGCAGAAAACAGCACCTGATAAATGCTTGATGACTTGTTGATCAAAATGTCTACTATATTAGAATTCATTATATATTGGGATGGATGACACCATCCTATAAAGTTTTTGGAAAGTACTGCAAAAAATATCAGCTTTTCCCAGTGTGTTGGGGATTTTTTTTCTCAGCTATAATTTAATGCGGGAGGCCATGGTTTTCTTTGGGGGACCTCTCTTCCTCTATCTGAGGAATGGTATAATACAAAGTAGTGTCTTCGCTGATGCTAAATTAGATATGCCTGGGGCCACCTGGAACGCTAATGTATTCACACATCTCAAGCAGAAAGCAGGAGGTTTTGAGCTCGATAAATACATACAAGCTTATTCACTAGGAGGGATCTGTGGATGGTTTTTCTACACATGGAAATAGCATAGAGCGAGGGCAAGAAACTGTCAAATCTTGCAGGTAGATAGCCTCACAGATTTAGCTCTCCAAATTTCACTTTCAGTGGCAGGGAAATTTCCTTGGCTTTTCTATATTTAAAAAATTTTAATAGCAGAATGAACAGAGGATGCTGTAATTTGTTTCCAGTGATGATACATCTCATGGGAGTGGGGCGGGGGTTGCTAGAGCTCATGATTATAGTCCGAGAATTGGAAGATCAACCTAACTGCTACCTTCTTGCTTCACAAACACTTGCACTAAACATCGCTGTGTCTCCACATCTGTGAATGAAGTCAACGTGGGTGTTAGGCACACAGAGAATGTGCAGATGCATTTCTGGCAAACATAAATTGAAGGGAAAATATTTGAGAAGAGACCTCTTTATCTTTGACATGAAGACGTGAGATGCTGCAGAATCTTGCAGATGGGCAGAGTAGAAAAACTATGTGATGGTAAATCTGTTTCCTAGATCCCTTCAAATATTTGTGAAACTTATCAAGGCCGAGTTCTGTAGCTGCGTAATGACTGAATATTTAATTTAAAAGGATTGCCTCCATTAAGCATATTGTGTTGATTGTAAAACCCATACAGTTCTTTATAAGATGCCTCATAGATTACTTTTTCATTGTCTTGACTCCACGGAGCAAGTTAGGATACAGTGTGGGTGAGATGTGATGCAGCATTTGTTAATGTGAGTTCTTTCTTCTTTTCTCAGTTGCCATTGTGTTTTTGCATTCGAATACCACTTTTATAATTAAACTGAGCAACACACTCATTTACACTGTTATTCATTATTCTCCTTACATTAAATTTTCACTTTGCTGTTGCATGTACCTTACAATAAAATATGTATATATATTTTTTTCTGGATCTGAAAAAGGAAGCTCCACACATGCAGTGAATTTCTACATTGTGCCAGGCTCTATGCTCCGTTAATCTCATATTCTCCAAGTGTAATCATCAATAAAGATGCTTGTGCCTATTTTTTCCTCCCAGAAGAAAACTGACAACTGGAGAGATCAAGTGATTTTCAGGTGTTCACAGGCTGGAATAGCAGAGCCAGAAGTTAGACGTGCCGGGATCTTTACTCTCTTGTGACCTTTGCATGGAGTGTTTGCTCAGGAATGAAAGCCAAAGGGATTTTTCTTTTTCTTCCTTGGAGATAACACGGTGCAGTAGAATGGGTATGGGATACACATACATACAGGCACATCTGGGGTCCACTTAAGCTCCTGCTATGCCCTAGATGGCTTTGGGGGAGTTACTTGAGTCAATTGCCTCTCAGAAAAATGGGGTTGGCCAGAGCTCCCTGTCCCAGTGTCTGTAGGATTAGAAACACCACACGCTCCCAGGACGGGCCGGATCAGCCCGAGCTATTCTTGTCTCTGCCTTCTTCCCCACTCCGCCTCCGTGTTTTTCAGGCTGTGAGCCATCTAAGGAGGTTATTGATGGCTGCCCCCGGTGAAGGAGCAGCTCAGTGAGCCCGAGAGAGGGAGGGGTTTCTTTCTGCTTTGACAGCATCACCCTGTGAAAGAGAAGAGCAAGCAAAGACAGCCGTGCCTTTCAAGCTGAGATGCAGGAATTGGAAGAGGGGTTTGCAGGAGGTAAATCAAAGAAAATTGTCTAGAATTGCTACAAACGAAATTTGAGTTTAACAAGTGCTGGGGTAGTGAGGCAGGATGTGTGTTCCTTTCACTAAAACACAATTACTGCACCTCGAGGGGGCTGGCAGCGGCTTGGCAAACTCTTGAGGCACAGGTGCACTAATTTCATTCTGATGGGGCCACGATTCCCAGCCCCTCGCAAAGGCAGAGTGCTAGGTAATCAGTCCATGTGGCTTCTTTCTTACCAAACATCCTTTATAAAGAGAAAAGATACTGTGTATCAATCAAATTCTGCCCATAAATCAGGTGTAAGGTACACCAGGCACTTGATCCTATGCACTGATTTAACCTTCATGATAGCCCCCAAAAGATGACGTGATCAGTTCTATTTTATAGATGGGACAACTTGGTCCGAGAGGTTAAACAGTTTTCCCAGGGTTGCACAGCTATTTGGGAAAGAGTTGGTGTATCCAACACCCTGTTGTCTACATTGGCTATGCAATAGCACCTGGTCTAGGGGCAGCATCCTTGGAGCATCAGACTGTGCCCGTTTCATCAGAGGACATAAATCGTCAGAGCTGTGTTGCTTGTTAGAGATAGATTCTCCTGAAATACGCTTTTGGCTGTCCTGTGAAAGCCAGTGATTCAAAGATCCGTGCCAAAGTATCATCATAAATCCTGTTTAGACAGAGAAATCCCTGAAGGAAGAAGGGTTCTTTGGAGTGGCCCACGGCCTCGAGCAATAGTATCCAGACGAGGATGATTTGCATCAATGTGTGAGCGAGAGTCTAGAGGCCTGTTGACATGGCAGGGACACAGATGGTCCCATAAGTAGGATTTGATGAGAAGAGTCCCCCTCGCCCCACATGGAGAGTGGGAAAAGCGCTTTATGACATTGTCTGAGAGGCCACTGCCACATGTGGCTTCCTCTAATCCTCTGCCTGAGTTGCTGTGTCTCTTTCAGAGACAAGAAAGCTTGTCTGATATTCTGTCCCCTACCATGGTGACAATTAAAGGCATGACTCATAGCTGTTGCTTTCAGCCTGGTTTCCCCCATTTCTCTATTCTAGTCTGGCTGGCAAACCCAGCTGGCAGTGCACACCCCAAACGGTGCAGTGATGAGCAGATTACCAGCCATGCAAGCTTTTCCTTCTGTGGACTCAGCCTGCTAACATTTACTCGGATCTAGCATTTGTAGGACACAGTGCTGTGTGCTACAAAGTACGAGATTTGAGGGAGGAGGAGAAGTGTGTGTGTGTTTGTGTGTGTGTGTGTGTGTGTCTTTAAGAATGCTGCCTTTCTTCTGAAAGAATATTCCCAAGGACACTCATTTTATTAAAAATATATTAACCATTTCTTCCACCCAAAGATGGAAGATGATTTAAAGTTGCCCTAATAATGTTGACATTATTCTGTGCAAGAACTTAGAAAGAAAAAGACTGTATTGAATACGAGTCTTTATTAATACTAAACTCTATTTCTTTCTGTTAAATTGTTCCTATTTATTTTTCTTCTCTCTCACCTGCCCCCTTCTGTCTGTCCCTATCTGTCACTTCATGTACACACACACACACACACACACACACACACACACACACACTCATTCTGCTTGGACTTGGAATTAGGAAACATTGCAAGCAAATGTGCATCTATGGGACATTCTTATAAATGTTCATCTTGTTGGGTGCTGTTTTGGGACTTTGGGAAAAATAATGCTATCGTTCATGTATTGTATATACACATATATGAATGATCTCACAGCAAAAATCCTATAAGGTGAGCACTGTTAGGATCCCATTCTATATACAGAAACTAAGGTTCAGAGAAGCTAAGCCACTTGCCTGAGGTCACACAGCCAGCAAGTGGTGGAGCCTTCAAGTTTCTAAATCCAAAACCCTAAAGTCTTGCTCCTTCCTGGATTCTTACTGAAGGGCAGTGGAAGACAGTGAATGTAGGTATATTGAACTGGCACTGTTTTCTGACTCTCCTCGGCAACTTGCTGCCTCTGGAGCCCGGGTGTTTTTGCAATGCTAACCGATGCGTAGCCCTGTCCTCTGTGGCCTTCCTAGCCAGGCAAAGGAACAAGGCAAATAGAAAGTTAAATGAACTCCCCAAAGGGCAGCCACCAGGAGTCAGTAGGTATTCGCTTTATTCTATTTGTTTGATTTAGAACAAAACAAAACAACACATGTTCCCCGCCTCTGGGTCTAAGGATTTAGCCACCAATTTTAACAACTGCGGTTCCCATGAATAATGAAAGAGTTTCCAAGTTGTCTGAAAGCAACCAGGACATCAAAGAGACACACCAAAAGGTAGCTCAGGTGTTGGTCCCTCCAAGGCCTTGCTCCTCTGGGTACTGTCTGTGGACCAGCAGGACCCCAGCCATCACCTGGACACTTGCTAGATACATGGGACCTCAGGCTCTTGCCTCAACCTGCTGGAGCAGACTCTGCATTTTAATAAGGTCCCCAGGTGACTTGCTCATCACAGTGGCAGAAGCACCCTTTGAGGAAAGAGGAGGACTGACTTCTCAACCAGGGCCAGGGCCGGGATTGGGTAAGTGAGTCACTGGTCCCAGGTCCAACATTTAAGAGGGTGCTAAAAAGTGCAGTAATTAACATAAGCAATATTTAATGAGATGCATAAGACAATACTTTTTTTAAAAAAAAAAGTACCTGGACAACTGCAATCTTCTCCCTTCTGGATATTTGGGGGTGAGGACAGGAGAAGCTGGAGGAGGTCTGGGAGCTTTGGTTTCTTGTTTTCTCTAAATACTCTGAATTCGGTCTACATACCTATATATTATTGGATTTTCATTAACTGTGGTTATACACGAAGAATGCAGCATTATAACCTGAGCATTTAAGCTCCAAGGTCCGTTCAACCAGCTAACATAGATCGCACTAATGATGATGATAATGGTCAAAGGAGGTAACCTTTATTAAGGGCTTGCTATGTGCTAAGTGCATTAGATGAGTAGCTTATTTAAATTTTTACAGGAAACCCTTTGTGGGAGGTACCATTAATCTTCATCTTCAGAGATAAGGAGATAGAGGTATTGCAGAGGTTCGGTACTTTGTCTAAAGTTACCCAGCTAGTAACTGGAGGAAGTAGGGTCAGGCACCTTGCCACAGAGCCTGCTCTCTTTGCTACTTTGCAATCTGCAATATAATGGTTTAAAATGCATGTACATTGTATTCGAAGTTCTAAAGCAAATTTACACACCCTTTTCTTCAGTGTATGAATATTACTTTGCTGTGTGTCTTTTTATTCTGAAAATCTGTCCCTTTATATTTTTATATCAAAATGCTCCTTAAAACAATAAAAGGAGAGTAATAGTGGATGGCAGTTGCTTTTTAAAAAATGCCCGTGAAATTCTGGCTGCCATTTTCTTGTTATTTGGGCAAGGAGGGGAGGGGAGGTGATGCTGTTAGTTCAGGGGAAGACAGAGAGTTCGAGGTGTCCCTGCTGTGTCGGGGCCCCTGCAGCCACTGTGGGCTGGGGGCACGGTGAGCTTAGGTGGGTGCGGCGTGGTCCTGCCCCTGCCCCAGTTGGCTTCGGCTCTGCCTGTTTTGCCGTGGCCACTGCGCTTGCCTCTCTCGCTTGCGTCTGTGCGGGACTCATTAGCAGTGGGTGTGTGTCTCACCACAGTGGCTCATTCACAGGGCTGCTGGCGGTGCCAGGGATCGGGGGCCGCCTCTCCGGCTGTCTAGAACAAAGCTGGGCTGAGCCCTCTCACGGTCCTGTGGCCCTTGGCGTCCCCGCACGAGGCGTCCTGAGATCAAAGAGAGAAGGTGACTGTTGGAGATGGCATTGCCATGGCTGGCTCCTGCCTCTCCAGAAGACTCCAGGCGGCCACGTGCTGCCCCGCGACCTTCGCGATGGTGGAGTGAGTAGGCACTGGCCTCCCCATCTGCCGGCCCGAACGCAGGTGCCAGGTACCCTGCCCGGCGCGAACGAGGGACGGGGACGAGGGCACAGAGAGCCCGGCCAAGGGGCCGGCTTTGGTGGACACAAGCGTTAGCTTGGCAGTGCCGTTTTATTTACGTCCTTGCCCTCGCCGTCGCAGCTGCCGACTCCGTGCGCGTTCGCTATTTCTGTCCTTTCTGCTCGGGTCGTGCTCTTCCTTTGATTCAGCGTTTGTTTTTATTCCAGCCTGGGCGCTGCTGCCAGGGCCACAGCTTAACGGCTTGGCCTGGACTGTGGATCCTCACGTCAGGGGTTTCTGAAAGTTTGTTCTGGACTATCTGTGAGAGCGATGGCGTGGACCGGATCCCGCCGCCAGATTGTGGTGTCTGGGGACACGCGCTTGGGGCACTATTTCCATCTTCTGTCTTTGTCTGGCCTCCTCCTCATTAAATCTTCCTGGGTCTGTGGACCTGACTACCAATTGGTGGCTGACCTAGTTACAGAGAGCCACTGCGTAACCCCTTGCTCATCATAGTAAATAGATCATCGCGGTGTGTTCGTTGGGATTCAAAGTGGACTGTTATGTTAGAGTCGTTTTGACCTCCTTGGAGCGTGCGCATGTGGGTGCATATGCGTGCACTTATGCGTTCGTGCGTGCGTGCATACTTGTGTGTGTTTGCACGTACGTGTGTCTGTGTATATGGTGCAGCTGTCTAAATGAAGCCGGCGCTTTCCGTTGCAGTGTAGGAGGCACTTTGCCCTTGGAAAGCAGTCCTACGGCTTTGTGTGCAGGAGTTAACGGGTTTGCTGGTTTTCCTAACTTGACCTCCTTTCATTTTCCGCCGGGAGCACTTTCTTTCCAGCGCAGGTTCTCACATTTTCTGCTCTTGGTGTCAGCTCTGTTTGCCTGTCTTCTGCCAAAGGGCGCCGAGGAGTTACTCAAAGGACCTTTTGAACTGTTTGTTCAATGAATGAAGAGTCCAGTAGGGACAGTTACGAGGACAGCACGGACCTCTGATTGGTCCCTGCCTTGGCGTTGCTGGGTGGTGACTCATGCGTTTGGCTTTTGTCCCCACTGATCTCACAAGCCGTGGGGGAGGTTGGTTTTTTTAGTGTATCCCAGAGTCTGTGACCTTTTCATCTCCGTTTTACCTTGCATTTCAAAAAATACTCTATCCAAACAAACTGTGTTTATAAAGTAATAACCAATTCCTTTACCCATTTTTAATTAATCAGACCTAATTGCCAATCAGAGCTTCCAATCAGTATGAGTTAATCAGAGTTAACATTTGCTTATTTACTGAGCACCTTCTATGTGTCTGACTTGCAGCAGGTGCTGGGGATAGGAAAATGAACAAGATTCAGTCTTAGCAGGGATTTCCGATGCATAATAATATTATTGCTAACTCATTTTAATTTGGGTAAAATTCATCGAGCACCCACTGTGTGTCCGGAGTGGTGCCAAGTGTCTTCTGTTTATTCCCTCCTTTAATCTTCAGAGCAACCCTGCCAGTTTGACTTTAGGGATGCCATATTTTTAAATGGGGGAACCGCAGCTTGTAGAGTTGAGTTGAGTCACTCGCTCAAAGTCACACATTTAATTACAAGGCAGATGCAGGATTTGAACCTAGGATTGTAAGACTCTGAAACTTCCCCCATGGAGATTATAGTCACCACCTCCCTGCATTTCTTTCTTCTCCTTCCTGCCGGATAGGTGTTTGCTTTTTGGGCCACACGGTGTGTCCTGTGTTCGCTCTATGTTCCGTGGCTTCTGGTTTAGTGGAAGGTCTGCAAAAATACAGGGTACAAATGAGTTCGTTGCCCCATAGAACAATGGAGCATCTAGCTTTCTAAAACATTAAGCTTACTCACCACCTGATTGCTCATATGGGGAAACTGAAACTCTCAGTGGCAAAAAGATTTTCCCATAGTCACACAGTGGCGGGACCTGGACTTGGCCTCAGCAACCCCGATCTGCAGGATGGTGGGGTCCTTGGCTCATTTATTCTGAGCTAGGTGACAAATCTCGAGTCCTCCTGGGTAATTCTATCCAGGTTTGAGGTCAGAGCAGCCACTCTTGGATACAATGCAAGCTCATTAGGGGTGAGGATCTGACCTTGTTCCCCACTGTGTCCCTCCTCCCAAGCACAGTCCCAGCTGCTTAGCTGGTGGTCAGCTGGTGTGTGTGTTGGATGAATAAACCGGATGCAAAGAAGGGCATTTCCAGGGAGAACCTTCTCACGCTCATGCTATCAGTGTGGTAGTTGCTTACCTCCTTCTTGGATTCTCTTAAGACCAGAGAGTATTTTAGACTCAGATCGATAGTATCGGTATTTAATTTGACACTTCAGTTATTTAGTCATTTTGTAATGTAAACTATTTTCCTTTTTCTATTTTGGAATAAATAGGCTTGTTCTTTCGTCTCTGGCCAAAGTGCTTTTTCGTGGCTGTACAAGAAAGTAGTGGAGGGTGCTCATCTCCTGTTCCCCCGAGTTCATGTTGCATCTGGCCAGCTCAGGTATCTATGCTGCAAGAGAGATACTCTGTGTTGCATGATGTGACTCTATAAGATTACGAATTTGGTTCTAGAACTGATGATACTTGGGACAATATATAAGACACGAGGGAAGAAGAGAGGAAAAAATTCACTCGTAATTCATTCACTCTGATGCATAAATTATTCTTATTTTTTTCCTTCTTTCCAGTACTCTACTTAATCAGGAATATTTTTACATTATCGTGTTTGAGATTTTATGTCATAATGAACCATGTTGAAATAGTCCAAAGTATTTTTCCATGTTTCTTTACAATCATAGAATTGTAACTTTGGGTAAAGCTTGTTCTTTCATGCAGGGCGTATACTGTGTTTTACTTAAACATTCTCCTGTTACAACAGGACAGTTCTCACTTTATGTTAATACAAGCATATTCTTGTCAGCAGTCTGTGAAATTTAATGGGATTATTAAAAGAATTGCAATACCTACAAGGTCATTACTTCAAGTTGGTTACCTCATTTGGAGTCACTCTGTAAATCTCTAATGCTCTGTTTCCCCAGTGAAATTAGAATACTTGAAACCTACATAGAGAAACCTGAAATTTGTCAATATCAAAATTCTTTTTGTCCTTTTCCTATTTTTTAAAATAATTTGAAAAATCAAGATGATGTTGAAAGCAAGCATCTGTCTTAATTGCTCTGAGCATTTTTCTCATTTCTGGAAATGGGTAGCATTTAACTAGAAGACAAAACAACACTAGCAATAAAAAAATGAAAACTGACTGCTTAGGAAAGCTAACCTGGTCTTTAACATTTTTCAGGAAAAACACCTAGAAAGGCAGAAAACTGTCCAAGTCAATCCATCTGCTCACTTTCAGGTCAAACCTGTTAGGATTAGTCCTTTAATGAGGTTACAGGGTTTTAGGCGATGAGTCTGTGGAAATGATTTGGTAATGAGCTGACTTCGAGGAGAAGGTTGAGAGAGCTTTCGTTAACCCCGTTTGCTTCATAATTTGGCAAGGTCACTGGAGAGAGTCTTCTATAGGCCACTAAAAATAGACAGTCTTATAGATCCAATCATGTCGTCATTTCTCCTTTTTGTTTTTTTTTTTTTTTTCTTTTTCTTTAGTCATATCTTATTTTGGGAGCTCTCTTCATTCTTCTCACCCACCTACCTCCTCTGGAATGCTGCATTTGCTCTAGATGAGACACTGCCCCGTTGGGTATTGGGGAAGAGAAGAAAGGCAGGAACATTTTAGGACCCTCACTCACCTGACGACTTTACCTTCCAGTTCCCCTTTCTTCCTTCCTCCCTTCCTTCCTTCCTCCCGCCCTTCCTTCCTCTCTCTGTCTTTCTCATTTCTCTCTCTCTTTCTTATTTTCTTCCCTCCTTTTCTCCCCCTCTCCCTCTCTCCTTCCCTCCCTCCTTCCTTCCTCTGTCACCTTAGCATGGCTTCCAGTTCTGTGTATTTATCTCTGCAAAGAGACCAATACATAAAAATGCTTGATATATAACTCTTCAGTAAGTAAAAAGATGAATGAATGAATGAATGAATGATCAAAACTGTAGAGAAGGCGACATTCTAGTGACGGAATGGTGCATCTGCCTCCCTTGAAGCAGATTCCACTGCTATCCTAATATCCCTCCCTTTCCACACCCCTGCACTCGCCACTTCCAAATATGTCATCTGTTTGCTTCATGTATGTGTTGTCTCAGTGCCTTGTCATCTGATGTTGTAGACATCTGCCCACATCTAATCACGGACATCTGTTCAGAGTGAGGTTCTATAAAAATTCATAGGAGTCATTTAACTCCAAGATTCATTGTTTCTATTTTTTCCTTCTTGATTCCATGAATTTTAAGCAGATTTTTATAAATGAAATCTTTACCCCAAACCCTAAAATGTATAGAATGGGAAAAGTAGAGCCTTTATGAATTAAAGAGAAGAATGGAGAAAGTGGTAGGAATCTGAGAAATGTCCCTGCACCTCTCCCCACCCCACCTCAGCCCCTGCAACAGCATTTGGGATACCCCAGGAACACTCGGTCTCTGCCAAGAGCAGTTAGTAAAATCACTGGATTAGATCACTGCTGAGTTTCCATGTGGCTCCTGCATCCTGTGATTTGTGCTGTCTCTCAAACTTGGAGTCTGGGTCCCGGAGTTTCTGGTTTGCGGCAAATGTGGATGATTCTGAGGTAGGTGCTGTAGGGGCTATAAATGATGCAGATGCCAGAGTTTCTGCTCTTCATAACCTCATAGGGATGGGGGTGGCAGGTGAGCAGTTGGGAAAATGATTCCCTAAAACAACAAAATGTTCAAGGTTCTAAGGCCTGAATGACTGATAATGATTATTGTAAGCAGTAGGTGTTGGCTCTCATTCCATCAAACTGTTACTGAGCATCTGCTATGTGCTGGGCATGGGCATTTGGTTTAAAGGAGTCTTAAGAAGAAAACATGATCTACTCTGTTTTAGCAACTTTTTAAAATTTTCCATGTGTCATTTATCACTATCTAATCCTTTGCTGTTTATTTTGCTGTTCACTTGTTGACTTTTTAACCCCATTACTGGCTGAAAGCTCTTAAAAATAGCCACCCTATCTCTTTGGTACCCAAGGACTTGACCAGCACATAATAATGCTCGCGAAATGTTTGTTGGCTGGGCACGGTGGCTCAGGCCTGTAATCCTAGCACTCTGGGAAGCCGAAGCGGGCGGATCGTTGGAGCTCAGGAGTTCGAGACCAGCCTGAGCAAGAGCGAGACCCTGTCTCTACTAAAAGAATACAAAGAAATTATCTGGACAACCAAAAATATATAGAAAAAAATCAGCCGGGCATGGTGGCACATGCCTGTAGTCCCAGCTACTCGGGAGGCTGAGGCAGGAGGATCGCTTGAGCCCAGGAGTTTGAGGTTGCTGTGAGCTAGGCTAACGCCACGGCACTCACTCTAGCCAGGGCAACAGAGTGAGACTCTGTCTCAAAAAAAAAAAAAAAAAAGAAATGTTTATTGACAGATGAATGGTTGGTGGATATGATGCCACAGTGGGGTGTGTGTTTGTGTGTGTAGAAAGTTGGGCAGGTGGACCCTGCAGGAGGTAATCTTTGGCGAGGGCCCAAGAGGACAAGGAGAAGTTTGTGGACAAGAGAAGAGGAAGAGGTGTTCTGTTCAGAGGCAAAAGGAGGAATGAAGAAAGGAGAGTGAAATGATATGGAAAGCTGAGGAAAAGCAACGTTTTCCTGGAAGGGGCTGCCCCACATGAAGCCGGATGACAAAAGGCCTTCCCTGGGGGCCGAGTGGGTGGTGGTTAGGAGCAGAAGCTCCGGAGTCAGACTGCCTGCATTTGAATCCCTACAAGCTGGCCGACTGGCATAGATTTCTCAGCCTCTCCGTCTTAGATTTCTCCACTTTCAAATAGGGGTGATCGAAGCGATGCTTCCGTTTAATGGCACTGCATGGAACAAAGCGGGCTTGGTTATTGTTAAAGGTAGAAGAGGCTGACCCAAGCAGACCTGCAGGGCTTTGAAACCGGAGTGAGCACGTAGCAGCCTTGCAGAGGCTGGGCTGGCTGTCAGGTCCTCTTGGCAGAAAGATGCTGCTGAACCTCCTCCCCCATCTCCTTCCTTCCCCTGTGAGAGGCTCTGCGTCCTCCGTGGGCCAGTGCTGCTCTTCTAAGCTGCCCAGTAATTCTACTTCCACTACGTTTACCCTAAGGGTGTTGCTTGTTTACCTTACGCAGGGTCATCTCCGTGAGAACCAGTGGGATAAATGATGTGCTGGCATCAGTGTCTGGAATGGCCGTGATCCAAATGAGGAACAGTTTTAACTTTACGGGCACTGAGGTTCTGTGTCTGGTCACGTGTCCCCGTCCCTTTTTGCGACACAGCCTTTGCAACTATGACTTCTTGCCCATGCTTTGCATATGCACCTTCGTTTAAATTATGTCATGCTATTATTTTCCCTTATTACATTTTATTATATGAAACAGTATGAGATGCTTCAGTACTGTGTGTATCTTTATAGGTGGCCTTAAATTCCCGATGGAATAAAGCAGGTTATTGGTAAAAGGCATAAC